>BQNB010094770.1:10793-26038 GCA_026074375.1 Tanacetum coccineum
CCTTGTATTTCTCTTGTTTGAGAAGTATTTTGGAAAGAAATTTTCACGGGATCAATACTATACGTATATAAATTTGTTTCTCTACATCAATGTTCAAGCTTGCAAGGCATGTGTACAAGTGTACAATGCATAACTTTTGAATATCAATTCCCTCCAAAACCAATGTACAACTCCCTAAAGCTCAAAGTACAAGTTAAACATGCATAGAATTCAAACTAGGTCATTTTCCCTCCAAAATCATATTTATTTCTTACCACCACTTTAACACAAGTTACAACACTTAAAGCACAACTTCTAAAGCAAGAAACTAAACCCTAAATCATTCTAAAACCCTAATCTTAACCCTAAACCCTAAATAAAACCCTAATTCTAACATAAACCTAGACGAAAACCCTAAACACCTAAAACTAGTTCTAACCTAAAAATCAAGCACCTCAAGCACCTCAAGTAGCTCCATGAATCACCTCCTTGCACCCTAGATATTACTTGGTCACTACTCTACAACACCTTGTCCACCACTCCACTTAACTTGGCCACCACTCCAAGTAAACTTGGGCAATACTCTTTTCTTTACACTATATATACACGCATACACACATACATACATACACTTTCAATTCACTATCAAAACTTCATTGTTAGGATCTAAAACTAGATAGATCTTCTAGCCTTTGTGGTTGTATAGTACTTATGTAATCACAAGTATATACGTGAGAGACTCTAACAATTGTTTAGGCGGAAACTAAACAATGCAGTATAAAGAAGAACAAATATAAATAATGATCCTCTATGGATCTGTCTATTGATAATAAACTGTTTTTGCAATGCGTAATCGGTACAAAACCCTAATGCTAAAGGTTTCTTTTATAGAGAAGAAACCCTAAATTGCTAAAGCTAAAAACGCATAAGAGATAATAAACTAAAAACGCGTAAGAGATATACATCAATCTCCTCCTAATCTATCGTAAGAGATATACATCAATTACTTCCTAATATATCTCATTCCTATCTTCATGAGATAATTCTAGAATATAACTATAGTTCCTGCATACAATAATCACGTCTATAAATAAGATCAGCAGATTCTATATCCGTCAGCAGAAATGAGAACATGACCAGCAGGAACATAATCAGCAGGAATCACTTAATGCCATCAGCAGAAACGAACATCTCTAACAGCAGAAACGACACTTAGTTGTTTTTAGTAATTCCCAACAGGGTTGTTTTCCCAAAAATTTATGAAATTGAGACCACGTTTGTTATTTGGACAATGATTTAAATTGGTTTGAAGATGATTTGTTTTCTAAAATCCTAAAAGTGAGCAAATTAAGGGACAATTAAACCTAACTACAAGAAATCAATACGGAAAAGTAAATTTTAACTAAAAACGCAAATCAGGAATCATAAACGGGACCTAAAAACCCTAAATCAACAAAATTAAGTCCTACAATGATCTTTTTGGTTTTATAAGATTTAATTGACTAAAAAGCTAGGGCAAAGAAAACTAGACCAAAAACGAAGGAGTTTTAAGCTAAAAATTACTAAAATGCATCTACACTAAGCTACACTACATACTCCTTGTGAATGAACGCGTTCCCCTTTATCTTGATCCTCACCCTTCATTCCTTGCAATCATTGGCTCTTCAATCTTCACCGTTGGATCATTAAGTGAGCACACGGATTGCCAGCATGGCATTCCATGTGTCAGAGGCTTTGTGCTTCTTTAACAAAGGATTTAGTGTAAAAATCCATTCCTTGTGTGTTTCTTTAAGGATCCCTGCGTAAACATTCGCCTTTTTTTATTGAAGGGTGGTTATAGCAATGAGATAGCTTTGATGATGATTTTGATGCTGACTTCATTACTAGGTACTTGAATCTTGTTCCAACATAGCCAATTGCATTTTACCCCTTTGTGTTTTTAGGCAGGGTAAATGGAGGAGAACGACGATGAATAGTAAACAGGATATTTCCCGCGCCTTTATACTTTTCGATTTATAACTTTTTTGACTGAGTGGATTTGGGCCGGGTACAAAGGATTAGCCATGGTATATCTTTGGGCTCGATGTTATAACTTAATGAATATAACAACCGTAATCCTTTTATATAAAAAGGACTAACCTGTTGTAAGTCATTCAAGGACCATTTATGAATTTTGCTTAACAATGAGAGGCTAATAGGTTAATTTTGAGAATTTATCTTTTTGTGAGTTTGCCAATGTTTTGACCAAGGGTGTTGACTTGGTGTATTACCAAAGCTAGAAAATATTCCATCTCTTGTTTGTCTCTTTTATCCGTTCCCTTTGTACGTGTTTTTCCGCCGGTATTAAAATGACACGTTTTCTTGTGCTTTTTGCACTATTGATTAAATAATTTGTTAACCCTTTTTTATATATAAATAAATATATATAAATAAATATAATACTTATAAATATATAACAAGGATCAAAATCCACAAAATCAATGAAACCGAGAGTAGTATAGGATATGATATTCCCGGGTCGTAGTCCCAACGATGATCTAATTGGAAAGTCGAGAGGTTGGTTTGGTATTAGATTTTGAATAGAAAAATAAGACTTGGGTTTTAATTTTCCAAACACTAACGGGAAAAATAAAGCAACTATATCTAACAATGAGAACGGGGAAGCTAAATCGACACACTAAAAAAACCTAAAACTTGAAATATTAATCCTAAAGTGAATTTTATTTTTTACTTTTCCTAAAAGTAATTGACTAAAAATGAAGAATAAAAAAGACTAGACTAAAAACGGAGCTAAAACGAGCTCAAAAACGAGAAAACAAAAACGGGGTCGAAACCCGTTCTTTAAAAATTAAAATTTTGCAAAAATGACACTACGAAAGAAATTCTATTTTTTCTAAGTGAAATATGATAAAAGAAAATTTTCTAAAAAAGAATTATATTTTTTTAATTTTTATTTAATTTTTAATAATTAAAAAACAGTTTTAAAGAAAATAAATAATTAAAAATAGAAAACAAAATGGGAAAAATCTCAAAAAAATACAAAAAAATAGCTTGAAAGGAGCTCGATCTAAGAAAAATAAGTTGGGGTTCCCAGCTTATTGGAATAAGCTAGGAAAAAGCAAACGGCTTAAAGGCTAATGGGCTAAAAACGTGTATAAGAATAAAACAAACACAAACTCTACCGGATGAGCTATTGTAGCAAAGCAGTAGAGTGTGTGTGTTAAAAGGGTAGAAGGTGTTAAGGTCAGGGGTTCGAGCCTTGTGCTCACCCTTGACTTCCACTTTCCCCTTTTATTTTTTTTTCTATTTTTCTTTTTACACTTTTATAAAAGACACAAAAATAAGCACTTTTAAAACTTGAAATTTTTGATGAAACTTAGTAAATATGCTGAAAAGCACAAAAAAGACAGACATACGGGCTTTATAAGCTAAATGGCTTTTTCTTTTGGCTTTTTTGACTAAATAAGCTACTAAAAGGGAACTAAGCTAAAGACTTAAACTTAACTAATCATAATAAGCAAATGCAGGCTAAATTAATATAAAGTGAATGAAAAATAAGCTTACAAAAGCAAATAAGCTATCTGACTGACATATGGCTATAAACAGACAAAGGGGTGACTTTGAGCTTCTTTTTAAGCCACCAGACAGAAACCTATGGGTTATTGGATTACAAAACCTAACAGCTTATCCTAAAACCTATATAAATCAATAATCAAAAAGCATTTTGGAGAGAAAATAAGCAAAAAAAACTACTAGAAAAAGCTATGACAGACAGAACTTGTATATAAACCTAAGGCACTAAAGTTCTTTTTCTTTTTGGCTTTTAAGGTTAATAAGTAAATGAAAAGGAGAGATAAGCAAAGTTAGATAATAAAACACACTAATACAAGTATGACTAAAAGTGAGCTAATAAGATAATCCAATAAAGCACAAAAAAAGCAATCTCAGCACCAGGGGAGGTAACTTAAGCCAACAGCCCCATATGGGCACACTTTTGCTAAAAAATAAGCAAAAGTAAGGAGTATAAAATGTTTAAGGACTTATTGAGCCTTAGCTTGACTTAAGGGCTATATTAAATCATCTTAAGACAAGGGGTTTTCAATCTTATAAACCAGAAATGGGCTTTATGAAATAACTTAACACACTCAGTTCATTTTGGAGGTGTGTTTTTCTTAACATGCATAAGGCCTATACTGCAGGCCTCAATTTCATAAGCAAAACACACAAGGACATAAAAATGATTACACATATGAATATGGACAACAATTAAGCTTATGCAAGAATTATTTAGAATCTAAAAACTATTGAACACTACCATATAAATTATGCTAATTAAGATTTGAACCTTCACTTTACATTGATAACATGGATGGTGACAGATTTTGACTCAAACCACAAATGGCAATAAAGCACTCCTTAGAAAATTTGTATACTACTGCATTTGTCAACAATTCAACCAGTGTTGAATTGAGCTGAAAAGCACATTGCCAGACCAAAACAAATAAGCTACTTAAGACCCACAGATTTATCACTATTAATACACAAACCTTAACTTTAATTATCTACACTTAGAAAACTCTTAAAAACTAATTAAAAGGACTTAATTTAGAGTGACAAAGTTCACTTAGTGACCCAAATGGATTTTTGAACCAATTTGACCCATTTTACCCCTAATGCCAAACACCCCTTAAACTTATAAAATCAAGTTTTAAGCTGATACCGGGTAAGATAAGAAAAAGATTTTAAAACAGATTTAACAAACTCAGTTTAGCAATAAATAAGTATAAAGGACACAACAATAAGCACTTATGACAAAAGCAATCAAAGATAAGCATTTAAAAGACAAATCAATGGCATTTAAAAAAAATCTTACTAAAAGGACATACAAGCTAAAAATTAAGCTAGAAATTCGTTTAATAAGACATGTTGAGACAGAATAAGCATCAGATAAGCAATATTAAGCAATTGATAAGCTACAAAGACAAACAAGCTAAAAATGAAAAAGAATGTGTACCTTTGTCCTATGCTTAAACTAGGACTTATAAATGCTCGAATGAGCTTAATCTACAAGATGCTTATGTAAAATAAGCTAAGAATAAGCCCCTACAAGCCCATCCATTTCTGGCTTGTCTTCCAAAAGCTCAAAATACCAAACTTTCTTTTTATGTAACAGTAGCTCGAAAATACTTTTTGTAAAACCATTAAATGAATTAAAACAGTTTGTAAGAGCTTAAAAGAGCTTATGAGCCTGACTTGTGAACACTTTTGGAGTAAATAAGCTAAAACTAGTAAAAAGACACTACATTCAAAAATTTGCATCTGAACATAAATTTCCATTCCAAGAACAATAAAAGTTTACAATACTTAAAGTAAAATGACAGAATTGAAATACATAAAACTTAAAAAACATTAAAAGTAATCTATTCTACTCCTACATATCTTTTTCTTGACTCTGTTTTCTCCTTATATATCCGCTAGAGGTCTTTGATATGTGCTTCTTAGTGTTTCTTTAGTGAGGAGAAGACTCAAAACTTCCATCATGGCCCTTTACTAGCCATGGTCGCCCAAACTAGTAATCCTAAACCCTCAATTTTTCTTTCCTCTTTTTACTCAACACAATTGAGATAAACAAAGATTGCCAAGCTTTGTATAGACCCATGTGCTTGTGGGTTCCTGATGTTAGTCATGTGGTGGGGTTTTGTCATTTTGTTTGCAGGTTTTGGGGATAAGGTTGAAATGTAGTCATGTGCGGGAAAAAGAGGGGTTTATGGTTTATGTTTAAGTTGGGTAGGGTAAAGGTTTAGGAATGTGGCAAAAGTAGTCCCCTAAGTGTATAAGTGTGTTGCAAGATTCGTCCTTTGGTGATACAAGTTTAGGGGGTTGACAGTTTTGCCCCCTAAACTTGTATATGTTATTTGCAGTCATGGTCCTTTTGTGGTATAAGTTGAATGTTTTAGAAGAATCAGTCCCTCAACTTATAGTTGGGCTTTTTTGCTTTGTATAAAATAGCTTAATGGGACCGACCTACTGCCCATTTAAATGTGTGCGGTGGTCCCATTAAAGAGTATTTCTTCATTTTTGGCTATTGAAATTTTGACTTCTTGCTTTGCCAGGGTATGCTTTTTAGTTGACTTTGGCTTTTCCACGCTTTTCCATTCCGTGCTCAGTTTTGTCCGTTTTTGCTTGGTTTTTCGTCCTTTTGTCGGATATTCGTTTCCTGCACAATATAAGTGAAAACATACAAATACAATGTATTTTTGGTACGTTATTTAAGTCTGATTTTATAATGTAAAGTATGTGTAATTAATACGCAAACCAAATCCCCGAAACTAATACAGAAAAAAAAAAAAATGAGAAAATCCAAAAATATTAGTTGTAGTTAGTGTAAATTCAGAAAATGGTGAAAACGGGGCTTACATGTTTACTTCATAACATTGCGTGAGGACACGCAATACCTTAGTTTGGGGGATTTGATATGTGCTTAATTACACATATCTTTTACCTTCAAAAATGAGCTTAAATAACCAAAAACAGACAAAAACTGCCAAATATATGTTTGTTTTGCATTTGTATTGTGCAGGAAACGGATATTCAAGAAAAGGAACAAAAAGAAAGCCAAACACAAACAAATCCAAGCACGGGAAGGAAAGGACCAAGTCGAGTCAAAGTCTATAGTCATCCGCTTAAAGAAAATACAACTTGAGGGGCTAAAACTGCCAAGCCTAAAGTTGTATTACAAAAGATTAAAAAGACAAGGGTCAAAGTTGCCAACCAAGTAGATATTGCATTTAAGTTATACATCTTCAGGGGACCAAACTGCATACTTCCCCCAAAAAGTCTTCTTTCCCACCCTAAAACCCAGTTACAACTGGTATGTCGCCCCATACCTTCTCCTCTGCAAAACCACTTCTCTCCCTAGCCAAAATCATTTCATCCACCCTACTACCACCCAACCTTGCGGCTAAGTGACCAAGCTTTTGACACCTCACAGAGACTAGTATCGGGACTCACGGACCTTAGGTTTTAAAAACTCTTAGGTTTCCCGTATATACATAGCTTATAAAATAGAATAGCCAAAGTTCAAAAGCATATTTGAATTTAACAAAAAAAGATCTTTTATTTATTAATTCACACTTAATATTAAACATTTATGCAATTGTAACCCTCGACCTTTTAGAAGGCTGCAACATCGGTTGTGAGCCGGCAAGATGCAGCAAACTTTTATCAGTCCACAGATAATATTTTACTATGGGCTTTCTTTAGAAGGCTGCAACATCGGTTGTGAGCCGGCAAGATACAACAAACTTTTATCAGCCCACAGTTTATATTTATTATATTTTTTTCATTTTTCATCATCATTTTTTTAATATATATATGATATAGGGAAGACGTCTTTTTGAAAAATTCAAGTATAAACTTGAACTAAGGCAAAGTAATGCTATAAACTACATAAAAAGTATTGATTTAAGTTTAATTCCAAAAGATCACTATTATTAAGTCCGATAAGGAGCTTATGGGAGGAAAAAACCGACAAATTACACACATGAGCTCTTAAGATATCCAAATAATATTTGGTCATGAGCTCTTAAGATTTCCAAATAATCCTTGTTTAGCATCCAACTCATACTTAACTCTATCATTTTTCGTTCTTCACGAATGTTCGCGAACGCTTAGTCTAAAAGTTAAGGAACAAGCTAGAGCTCAACACGCTCGATCGAGTCAAAATTTACTCTTATTCTACCCAGCAGGAAAGTCAAAATTGTGACAAAATACTTATTTTTTTTTTGAAATTTTGGTGGTAAAAACGGGATTACGTGAAAACAACGACTGCAGGCATAATCAAATCGAAGATCCCCCCATACTAAGACTAAACATTGTCCTCAATGTTTTACGAAGGGTCTCTACGTAAATCCTAAGCCGTTTATTAAGTATGCTTAAAGATAAACGTTAGTCGATAAGATTTGGATATCAGATTCCCAAAATGAAGCTGAGGATTTGAAGCTCTTGTGATCGAAGGACAAAAACCGCGAGCACGAGAGGCTTTAAAAATCCGGGACATCCTGGACATATAACACAAAACACAAAACATGGATAATGGAAGAGGCGAGCCTCCTCACAACAACAAAAACTTATTCATTACTACATAACTAGCATACTACTACTACGGATAAACTAGGATAAGCATGGGGTGCCTCCCACGAAGTGCTTGGTTTAGGTCACTTAGCTTGACCTAATCCCCCATACTTGAGCTTGTCAAGGGGGATAAAAGTGGAGACACGGAACATCCAAGACTCGGATGCCCTCTTGGTAAGAGCAAGGAAAAATCTCCATCGGGCTTTCAAGAATTTTAGTGACTTTGAAAGCTTTAGTGTCCCGATGAGATAATTCTGGGAGAAGAGAGGTATGAACTCTTTTAGAAGTGAGAATCCCAGGGTTGTAGACTTTTTCCTCATTTTCGGATGAAAACGAGAGTAAAGCTCCTAGCCCGGGAACTTCTTTGTGGAAAAGAAGTTCATAAAGAGGAGGATTAAAATCCTCAAGAATTAAAGAAGCATTAGTGGTCTTCTCTACATTCTTATCTGGTGTTGCAAAGTTGGTGACTTCAAAGAGGTTCTCATGAATGAGTATACCCGGATTAAATACCTTGTCCTCGTTGTTGGTTGAAGACAAAGCCTTAACCTCGGAATCATAGAAAACTAAGTCACACTCGGGAAAAGGAAGGACATTATTTGATTCAGGAAGATCAAGTTCATCAATCAAGAGTTTAGACTCTTTGATTTTCTCTTCCTTGAAGTCAAATGGATCATCATAAGTATCATCATTAACGGTCTCATGATCAAAAATATTATCATCATAATCATCCCATAATGGTGAGGATGAGTAATCAAGATCATCATTAGCATCATCATATAATGGCGGAGATGAATAATCAAGAGCATGTTCATCGGTGAACATCTCAAAAATGGTATCATCAAGGTTGTCATCAAGAGAATTTTCATCAACCGAATCTTCAAGAATAGACTCCATATCCTTGATAGGATCATGGTTAAGCAAATATTCTAATTCTAGAAGATCGGATTCGGCATCAAAGGGAATATCATTATTTCCTGGTGGAAATGTGATATGAGCGAGTTCATCGGCGAACTCCTCAAGAAAATAGTCGTTAGTCTCAGAAATGTAGAGACTAGGTGAAGAAGAAGTTGTACCGCCACTTAAAGAATTATGAAAATAAGGGAGAAGAGATGAAGGATTACTATTTCCTGGGGGAAATAAATCACTTGCGAGATAAGCTTAGAATTCTTCCCAAATTAACCCACTTTCTTCGAGGGAGATAAGTGTAGGGGAAGAAGAAGAAGACTTGGTCTCGGGTTCCGAAATCGGAGTGGGATTGCCACTCGATTAATTGATAACTTCCGGTGAAGTTAAGTTGGTATGAGCAGTGAGAGAAGAAGTGGGATTGCCACTTGGATGATTTGTTGCAAACAAATCTTCACGAATTTCCTCATGTGAAACATTGTAGACATCAATCATGTTGATTAATTCTTGATGAGGTTCGTTTGAATAGCTCGAGGTGTCATTTATCATGTTTAAGATTAGTCTTTCATTACCGTCACGGAGAATCATTTCTTCTCCATGAACGTCAATCAAAGCACGAGCGGTCCGTAAGAAAGGTCTTCCCAAAATGAGGGGGACACGTGGATCGCTTTCATAATCAACAATGACAAAATCAGCGGGGAATGTGAACTTTCTAACCGAACAAGACATCTCTGCAATTCTTTCGGAGTGCAATATCAAGGTAGCTATTCAAGGGGGTGGGGGGGGGTCATTTGGGTGGAAATAAGCTCGGGTAATCCTAACTCTTTCCACACTGAGAGTGGCATCAAGTTGATGCTAGCACCTAGATCGGCTAGGGCTTTGCACTTGAGCTCATTAAAACCACACGGAATGAGAAATTTCCCAGGGTCACCTAGCTTCTCGGGAAGCTTCTTTAGGATAACCGCTGAGCAATTTTCACTAACGGGTGTATTTTCCAATTCAATAAGTTTCTCCTTGTTGGAAAGGAGAGACTTAAGCATCTTTTGATATTTTGGGAAAATAATTAATGCATCGGCAAGAGTGATGTTGATATGAAGCTGTTTAAACATTTGCCAGAATTTGTGAATTTGAACATCATCCTTTTCTTTTTGTTTCTCTTGGTTCATTCTAGACGGATAAGGGATATTCGGGTGACGAGGATCCCTTTGATGAATCACAAAATTTCATTGTTTAGATTTTTTGGACTAGAGGAGTGGACCTTAATGGTAAACCATACCATGTACCGGGTCTAATGAAAGTCTTCCTCTACACGTTCATAGCCTCCTCCGATATATTGGATGGAAGAGTATAGGAACGAAAGGTTCATCAAGAACAAGACCACTTCGAGTGGTAATGGCTTTCAATTCACCTTTTGTTAGCAACGGGTGTTGCTAGGAGAGATCCCGTTCCTAAAGAAGCGGTATTCATTTTGATAAAGTTACCTAGCATACTTTCAAGCCTTTGATTCGAAGTAGCCAAGTTGTTCATTTGAGTTTGCATTGAATTGATCTTGTTTTCATTAATCCTGATGTAGTTTGTTAATTCTTGCGGTAAAGCAACCGGAGGTTGGGTATTAGGGGCTTGATAATTTTGAACCTGATTCTGATTAGCACCCTGGAAAAACTGATTTCTACCCTGATTGTTACTTTGGTTGTTTCCCTGATTCCGGTTTTGATAAGGCTGAACCTGGTTGTTTTGATTTTGATTCACATTGAAACCTGGTGGTCCGAGATAATTGTCCGAACGATAGCTAAGCAGATTGCGGTTACCTTGAGGTTGGTAGGAATTACCACCTTGATTGTAGGCTCCCACAGCATATACGTTCTGATTTTGGCCAATGGTGGTTGGACAATCATTGTAAGAATGAGGACCACCATAAGCCTCGCAACTCGGTGTTACGGTATTAACTTGTTGGTTTGTTTGAAGCATTCTTGTGAAGTTCCTATTCATTTCTTCCATTTGAAGCTTAAGGGATGTTATTTCTGGATTAGAAGAAGTGTTAGAACTCGATGACTCATTTCGTTGAGCGAAAGTATCCTAATCATTGTTGTGGGCGGTCATATTTTCGATGAGATCATAGCACTCTTCGGGGCGCCTTTTCATAAAGGTCCCGCCAGCAGCAGCATTGATGGTATAACGATGCCTTAATGTTAGCCCATTATAGAAGGTATCTATTTTAGTCACGGGTAACATGTTGTGGTTAGGACATCGATCAATTGAAAGCTTATAACGTTCCCAAGCTTCGAACAATGACTCATCGGGTCTTTGACGGAAATTTGTAATATCATTTCTTAACTTGGTCACCATAGAGGGTGGGAAGTATTTTCCGAGAAAGATTTTTGCCATTTGGTCAAAAGAGTTGATATAATTCCTTGGCAAACGATCAAACCATTCAACGGCACGATCTTGCAAGGAGTAAGGGAAGAGATGTAGACGAAGGGGGTCATCGGAGACCCCATTTACTTTCATGCTTTGGGTGACATGCAAACATTTGTCGAGATGTTTGTTGGCATCATCACCCGGTCCGCGAAATGGACACGAATTTTGAACTTATTGAATCATGTCATTCTTAAGTCCAAAAGTCGTTGCTTGAATTGCAATCGGAGCAATTGGTCTACCTCAGACAATCTAAAGATGGTTGGCACAACGCTCCTCATAGTCGAAGGCCGGGGAACTGGTAAACACCTCTTCCGGCCGGAGAGGTGGTTTTCCGGCACCACTTTTTCTGGCTCCATTAGCGGTCGTGCTTTAACTACGGGAGGATTATCAAAAGGTTCTTCAAGATTAAAAGGTTCAACAACTACCGGTGGGGCTTGTTGTTGATGACGGTTTTGATTTCGAGATTGAGAACGAGTGCGCATGCACTTAAACTATAAAAAGAAAATTTACACTAATTTTTTTTTTGGTTTTTTCAACAATTTTTCACAATCTATTTTAATAACGAGATAAGACAACTGAACTTTATATATAACAAGCTTCTCGGTGCTCTTTAAAAGAATTACTTTTAAGGTGAGCGTATCTTGCGTACGTGTCCTTTTTATTTGGTCGTCATAGGGACACAAATGGCAAGTTTTAAAATCTTTTGGTTAGGGAATTATTAATGAGTTAATACTTCAGTTGAAAGTATTAATTTGGTTATAATGTGTTCTTTTACCACTTGATGATTTTTATTGATACATTAAGACAATTTTTTTTTTATTTTTGATTTTCTTGATTTTTTTTGGGTTTTTATATACTAATAAAAGAAAAGGAAATAC
The DNA here is from genome assembly GCA_026074375.1 of Tanacetum coccineum. Classification (NCBI taxonomy): domain Eukaryota; kingdom Viridiplantae; phylum Streptophyta; class Magnoliopsida; order Asterales; family Asteraceae; genus Tanacetum; species Tanacetum coccineum. The sequence continues at coordinate 23,105 of BQNB010094770.1, forward strand.
TATTTTTTGTATTTTTGTTTTTTTATAAAGAAAATAACTCCACAAGGAAGGATCTTCAAAGCACTAATTGTCAAACTTCGAAACGACAAACGCTTATACACTCCTCCCCGGCAACGGCGCCAAAAATTGATTAAATAATTTGTTAACCCTTTTTTATATATAAATAAATATATATAAATATAATACTTATAAATATATAACAAGGATCAAAATCCACAAAATCAATGAAACCGAGAGTAGTATAGGATATGATATTCCCGGGTCGTAGTCCCAACGAGGAGCGAATTGGAAAGTCGAGAGTTGGTTTGGTATTTGATGTTTGAATAGAACAAGACTTGGGTTTAATTTTCTAAAACTACGGGAAAAATAAAGCAAACTATACTAAAAATGAGAACGGGAAGCTAAAACGACACACTAAAAACCTAAAACTTGAAATATTAATCCTAAAGTGAATTTTTTTTACTTTTCCTAAAAGTAATTGACTAAAAATGAAGAATAAAAAAGACTAGACTAAAAACGGAGCTAAAACGAGAAAACAAAAAGGGGGCGAAACCCGTTCTTTAAAAATTAAAATTTTGCAAAAAAGACACTACGAAAGAAATTCTATTTTTCCTAAGTGAAATATGATAAAAGAAAATTTTCTAAAAAAGAATTATATTTTTTTGATTTTTATTTAATTTTTAATAAGTAAAAAACAGTTTTAAAGAAAATAAATGATTAAAAATAGAAAACAAAATGGGAAAAATCTCAAAAAAATACAGAAAAATAGCTTGAAAGGAGCTCGATCTAAGAAAAATAAGTTGGGGTTCCCAGCTTATTGGAATAAGCTAGGAAAAAGCAAAAACGGCTTAAAGGCTAATGGGCTAAAAACGTGTATAAGAATAAAACAAACACAAACTCTACCGGATGAGCTATTGTAGCAAAGCGGTAGAGTGTGTGTGTTAAAAGGGTAGAAGGTGTTGAGGTCAGGGGTTCGAGCTTTGTGCTCACCCTTGACTTCCACTTTCCCCTTTTATATTTTTTTTTCTATTTTTCTTTTAACACTTTTATAAAAGACAAAAAAATAAGCACTTTTAAAACTTGAAATTTTTGATGAAACTTAGTAAATAAGCTGAAAAAGCACAAAAAAGACAGACAGATGGGCTTTATAAGCTAAATGGCTTTTTCTTTTGGCTTTTTTGACTAAATAAGCTACTAAAAGGGAACTAAGAAAAGGGAACTAACGCTAAAGACTTAGTACTTAAACTAATCTATAGTAAGAAATGGCAGGCATAAATTAAGCTCAAGAGAATGAATACAATAAGATTAAAAAAGCATATAAGTTTTTTTTGCTTATTTTCTCTCCAAAATGCTTTTTGATTATTGATTTATATAGGTTTTAGGATAAGCTGTTAGGTTTTGTAATCGAATAACGCATAGGTTTCTGTCTGGTGGCTTAAAAAGAAGCTCAAAGTCACCCCTTTGTCTGTTTATAGCCATATGTTAGTCAGATAGCTTATTTGCTTTTGTAAGCTTATTTTTCATTCACTTGAGCTTAATTTAGCCTGCATTTGCTTATTATGATTAGTTAAGTCTAAGTCTTTAGCTTAGTTCCCTTTTAGTAGCTTATTTAGTCAAAAAAGCCAAAAGAAAAAGCCATTTAGCTTATAAAGCCCATCTCTCTGTCTTTTTTGTGCTTTTTCAGCTTATTTACTAAGTTTCATCAAAAATTTCAAGTTTTAAAAGTGCTTATTTTTGTGTCTTTTATAAAAGTGTAAAAAGAAAAATAGAAAAAAAAATATAAAAAGGGAAAGTGGAAGTCAAGGGTGAGCACAAGGCTCAAACCCCTGACCTCAACACCTTCTACCCTTTTAACACACACACTCTCTACCGCTGTGCTACAATAGCTCATCCGATAGAGTTTGTGTTTGTTTTATTCTTATACACGTTTTTAGCCCATTAGCCTTTAAGCCGTTTTTGCTTTTTCCCAGCTTATTCTAATAAGCTGGGAACCCCAACTTATTTTTCTTAGATCTAGCTCCTTTCAAGCTATTTTTCTGTATTTTTTGAGATTTTCCCATTTTGTTTTCTATTTTTAATCATTTATTTTCTTTAAAACTGTTTTTTAATTATTAAAAATTAAATAAAAATAAAAAAAATATAATTCTTTTTTAGAAAATTTTCTTTTATCATATTTCACTTAGGAAAAATAGAATTTCTTTCGTAGCGTCATTTTTGCAAAATTTTAATTTTAAAAGAACCGGTTTCGTCCCCTTTTTGTTTTCTCGTTTTTGAGCTCGTTTTAGCTCCGTTTTTAGTCTAGTCTTTTTTATTCTTCATTTTTAGTCAATTACTTTTAGGAAAAGTAAAAAAATTTACTTTAGGATTAATATTTCAAGTTTTAGGTTTTTAGTGTGTCGTTTTAGCTTCTCGTTCTCATTTTTAGTATAGTTTGCTTTATTTTTCTCGTAGTTTTAGAAAATTAAACCCAAGTCTTGTTCTATTCAAACATCAAATACCAAACCGACACTCGACTTTCCAATTCGCTCCTCGTTGGGACTACGACCCGGGAATATCCTATACTACTCTCGGTTTTATTGATTTCGTGGATTTTGATCCTTGTTATATATTTATATTTATTTATATTTATATTTATATAAAAAGGGTTGAATTTACCACCAATCACGGCCCTCATATATTTATGGGACCGCCGACAGTGAGTCTTGTAAAAATTAATATAAAAGATTTAAAGTTTTTAAAAGGAAACGTATTCACCCCCCTCTACGGTTTCCACAATTGGTATCAGAGCCACGTCACTCTAGTTTTCAAAACAAATGGTTTTTAAAATAGAGTACGATCCATGTATCAAATTACCTATGAAGGGGGACTAAATATGAAAAGTGTTTTGTTGTTTGATTCGTACTATTTTTGTTATTAAATTTACTTCATATACTA
>BQNB010094771.1:0-26038 GCA_026074375.1 Tanacetum coccineum
TATATATTGACTTTGTTGAGATGGCCCTTCACTTGGAGAAGAACTTCTATCCCCACCTTCTGACTACCATTGCCGGCCGTAGGTGGCTTCTTACTTACGGCATGAAGCTTGCTATTGTTAAGTGTCTACACTCGCTGGAGTATCTCTCTGCCCTCGGAGAGGCTATTAGTAAGTCTATTGAGAAAGGCATGCAAGATGGGTTAGCTGCTGGAATTACTCACGGCCAGAAAGGTAGGGTCTTGATAGATGTTGCTGCATTCAATCCTTTCGCAGAGATTGATTACGTTTCCGCTTTGCAAGAGCTTCAGAATGTGAACTTCTCATTGCTAGCTGAGTTGAAGTCCAATAAGGATGCGAGTGTCGAGACTTTAATGAACATTCTTCGTTTGGAAGAAACTCTTGCTAAAATACTGGGTTTAAATGAACCGCAACCTCGTGTTGACCAACTGATGGTCCCCATTCATCATTCGCCAGACCAAACTATCGTTGGTGCCACTTCCTTGTCATTTTCCATGGACGTTTCCCATAACCGAGTTCAAAAGATCAGGGACAATATTGCTAATCATAGGTCAGCTCCCCATGACGTGTTTGTTTCTTTAGCTGAGCCTTTATCTTCCGTTGCTTTGTAAGGTACGGAAGGTACTTCCGGTACTGCTCCCGACACTACCACAGCCCTGTCTAATACTTATGCTTCTTCAAGCTTTAATCCTTCCATTTCTACAGATGATTATGTGGTTACCTAACGTTGATGATGCAGAGCTAAACATTTCTTAGTAGCTTTCTACAATGCCTGGACTTGGTCGTTTGTGACCTTTTTGTTGTAGCCTCTTATGTGTGAACAATTATTCTAAGTGTTTTATCCGTTTGTATACCGCGGTCTTGTATGACCTTTTTGAATGCGGTCGAATGTACTTGTATAATTTGAATGTTTTTAATTCCTTATTGTGGTTTTTCTACAGTTATAATATCATGGTGATACATTTAACCTGGTAGTCTTATTTGAATATTTATGGGTGATTCTCCCTATACTGGGTTTGCAATACCTCTTACATATGTTTGAGTTAATTGTTAGGTTTACTCATCTTGTTGTTATACGGAATAACATTTTGTGGGTCGTGCCCCATTATGTGCGCGTCTTAATCACATAGAAAATAACTTTGCAAAGTAAGGAATAAGAAATTTGAAGGAAAATTTGTGAAGGTAGCTAGGCTTCACTTTTATTATTAAATTTTTTTAAAAGACATTACAATGCATAAGTAAAGTAAATTGAAATGCATTACCCCCACTGCGGAGTCCGCATGGGTGGGTTGCTTACATTTTATGAATATGACACTTCTTGAGGTTGCAAACATTCTAAGTCCGCGGAAGTTGCTTTCCGTTACGGTCTCTTAACTTATATGCTCCCTTTCCAAGAGCTTCTGTTACCTCGTATGGTCCTTCCCATTTGGGGCCTAGCTTCCTTGTGTTTTCTGCTCGGCTTGCATAATTATTGCGGTATACAAGGTCTCCTGGTTTGAAACTTGTGCTTCGAACTTTTGCATTATAGTATTTTTCCATTTTTCTTTACTCTTAGCTTCACGTATTGCTGCTTCCTCTCTTCTTTCTTCTAAAAGATCAAGGTTGATTTCCAAAGCTTCATTGTTCTGTACTAGATCCACTTTCGCTGTTTTGAGTGTAGGCATGCCAATTTTTGCTGGGATGACTGCCTCCGTTCTGTACGTTAATGAGAACGAGGTGTCTCCGTTGCTGGATTTTATCATTGTGCGGTGTGCCCACAGAACACGAGGAAGTTCTTCTATCTAGTTCTTGCTTCTAGCCTCTAACCTTGCTTTTATTCCTTCACCTAAGCTGCGATTTGCTCTTTCTACGAGTCCATTTGTCTGTGGATGTTTGACAGAGGCAAAATGTTGATGGATACATAGTTTTTCGCACCAATCCTTAAATGGATCATCTCGAAACTGTTTTCCATTGTCTGAAATAATCTCTCCAGGGAGTCCGAACCTGCAGAAAATGTTGTCCCATACGAATTTTTTGATCTGATTGCCAGTGATGGTCGCGACCGGTTTTGCTTCAATCCATTTTGTGAATTAGTCCATGTCTACTATTAAGAATTTGACTTTCCCTGGGCCTTCCGGAAGAGGTCCGACTATGTTAATTCCCTATTTGTAAAATGGCCATGGAGATGTGATTGGGGTTAGCTTCTGCTGCGGATTCCTTGGGACGGGTTTATGAACTTGACAATCTTGGCATGCTCTTATTAACGTCCTTGCGTCTTTGTGCATGGTAGGCCAATAATAACTGGTCCGCAAGGCTTTAGCCACGACGGATCGTGTGCTTGCATGCATGCTACAAGACCCTTCATGTATTTCTCTTAGAACATAGTTGGGCTGAAGAGGCCCTACGGATCTTAGCCATGGGCCAAAAAAGGATTTTTTGTAAAGGGTCCCATTAATTACGGCAAACCGCCAAGACTTGCATCTTATTGCTCTTGCTTTCTTTACTTCCGCTGGTAAAGTTCCCTCCGCGAGGTATTTGAAAAGAGGAGTCATCCACGTGTCTCCTTCTTCTTCTACCACCGCCAATATTTCTACTTCGCTGATGGACTTTTCTTTTAACTCTTCGACCAGTACTTGCTTACTTAGGTGCGCAAAGCTTGTTGAAGCTATTTTGCTTAGAGCATCAGCTTTTTTGTTCTCACTTTTAGGGATTTGTTTAATTGAGAATGCCTTGAAGCTTCCTGTGAGTGCTTTTACCTTATCCAGGTAACGAATCATGTCAGCCTCTTTTGCAACATACGTTCCATTCACTTGATTCGCCACTAGACGTGAATCCACATTTGCTTGAAGGTTTTTCACGCCCATTTGTTCCGCTATCCTTAGTCTAACAATCAAAGCTTCATATTTTGCTTCGTTGTTTGTTGCATCAAACCTAAATCTTAGAGCATAAGTGAACTCCATCCCTTTTGGGTTTGTGAGTATTAGTCCTGCTCCGAAACCATCCGTGCATGAGGATCTGTCCGTAAACAAAATCCATAGCTCAGGGAGCTCTTCTTTTGTTTCCATCAGAGTATCCGAAGAGTCGTCTTCTGGTCTTTCGACTATGAAGTCTGCTAATATCTGTCCTTTGACTGATACTCTGGGCCTGTAATGTATAGCATATTCTCCTAACTCAATACTCCACTTCTGTAGCCTTCCTGCTACTTCCGATCATGATAATATCTGCTGTATAGGTTGGTCCGTGACTACTATAATTGGGTGTGCTTGAAAGTACCTTTTTAGGCGCTTACTAGCATGCACTAAGGCCAGCACTAAATTTTCCATTGACGTGTAGTTTAGTTCCGGACCTCTCAACTCCCTGCTGACAAAATAGATAGGCATTTGTTTAGCTTCCCTTTCCGTCATCAGGATCGCGCTTACCGTCCCTTTTGCCGCGGTCAAGTAGACAATGAGCTCCTCTTTTTCCATTGGTGTCGTTATCATAGGGAGTTTAGCTATTAGCTGCTTCATTTGCTTAAACGCTTCTTCAGCTTCCGTTGTCCAATGGAAATCATTTTTCTTCATGCATTTTTTCAAAGTTTTAAAGAACGGTAAAGATTTCTCTGCTGATTTGGCCAAGAATTTGTTCAGGCTTGCGAGCTTTCCGTTTAACTTTTGCACATCTTTCAAGCATTTTAGGGATGGGAGACTTAGGACGGCATCCACCTTATCCGGACATACTTTCAACCCCCTGGTGTTGACTTTGCACCCTAGAAACATTCCTTCCTCTACCCCAAAAGTACACTTTTTAGGATTCAGTTTCATGTTAATTCCCCTTAGAGTCTTGAATGTTTCTTCTATATCTCTAACTATCTCATCTTCCGTGCAGCTTTTGATGACAAGGTCGACCACGTATACTTCTAGATTTCTGCCTATCTGTTTGTGGAACGCTTTATCCACCAGTCGTTGATAGGTTGCCCCGGCATTCCTGAGACCAAAAAGCATCTTTGTATAGGAGAATATTCCTTGGCTTGTGATGAATGCGGTTTTCTCTTCATCTTCCTTTGCCATTTGTATTTGGTGATAGCCTTTGTATGCATCTAAAAAGCATTTGAAAGGGAATCCGCACAAGAATTTCACTTTCCAGTCTATTTCCGGTAGAGGATAACCGTCTTTTGGGCATGCTTTGTTTAGATCTTTGAAATAAACGCACATCCTCCAACTGTCATCATTCTTTTTTACCATTACTGGGTTGGACAACCAGTCATGGTAGTGTACCTCTTTCATTATTCCTGCTTCCACGAGTTTCCCAACTTCTTCCTGTATTGCTTGGTTTCTATCAGCTGCTTGCCGTCTTTTCTTTTGTCTAACTGGAGAACATCCCTCCCGTGTGTTTAGGCGATGTTCCGCAATGTGTCTTGGGACGCCAGTCATATCCGCAAGCTTCCAGGCAAAGATGTCCAAGTTGCGCTGGAGTAAACCACACAATTTGTTGCGGCCTTCCTCGGTGAGGGTGAAACCAATCATTACTATTTGTTTTGGATATTCTGGGTTTATTGCTACTTTGACTCTTTCTTCTGTTATTGGCTTGGTAGTTGATGGGGTCCCTTCAGGTCCGGAGACCATCCCGCATTCCAGCGGGACCAACCTGCTGCTTTTTAAGGTGATTATTCCCCCTTTCACCGGGATCTTTAGCATTCTGTGAGCTGTTGACGGGACTGCATGCAACTTCCTGACTCCAGGTCTTCAAATAATTCCATTGTACGGGGATGGTGACCTTACGACCACAAAATTCATCCAAGCTAAAGTGGAGTGCTCTTCGTCTCCAATTGTTACCAATAATTGTATTTGCCCTATCAGCCATATTATCTCACCACTGAATCTAATCAAAGGGGTGGTCGCGGGCACCAATTGGTTTTTTATTTCCGGATGTAGTTGGCTAAAACAGTGTTCATATAGTATTTCTGAAGCTGATCCGCCGTCCACATACATGCGGTGTATGCAATGTCCTCCTATTTCCGTCTCAATGATCATTGGTCCTTCTGTTCCTTCATCCTCATCCAGAGGTGGGAAAGATATCTCTGTGTTAGGAGAGAAGCTTTGCGTTATCTTTTGCCTAGCCGCTCTTTCCCAAGGTTGGACCATTAGTATAGCTAGTGCTTTGTCTTTTCCAGAAGCTTCTCCCTTCTTTGTTACCTTAGGTTGCTCCTTTCTGTTGTTCTGTTTGAGCTCTTTGATCAGGTGTGACAGCTTTCCTGCTTTGAGCATTTCTTCAATCTATTTCCTTAGGTGCATACATTCGTCTGTGTTATGCCTTACTTCACCATGAAACTCGTAAATTTTTGCATGGTTCTGTTTTTCAACCGGGGTTGTCATTGGTGGGGAAGCATTGAGCTTTTGAAATTTACTATGTTCTTAGAGCTGGGAAAATTTCTTGGGAGTTTTTGTGTATAGTAGGTGTATAACCGATTTGCTTCCTTTCTGACATTGGTTAGTTTCAGAAACCTCTTTTTTTGGAAACTTTGCCTGTTGGTTAGCTACTTGCTTGTTTCAATGTGACGGGAATGACTTTCTTTCGTTCATGGTTAGAGGGCTGAGTACCTCTTCCCGATAGGAATGATGTAAGTTACCTCATATTTCATTCTATGACTTAGGGAATTTTTTAATGGAGATCGCTTTGATTAGCTCGGAGGATTGGTGTATTCCCTATGCATGAATCCGGAAGATTTTTCTGCATTCCGGAAGAATTCCCTTTATGCACCTGCATTCAAGCTTATATCTCCGCATGAATTCTTCTGTAGACTCCCCGTCTTTCTGCCTGATGTTGTGAATTTCGACCGGGTCTTTAATGCATTTTTCTGCTGGAGGTAGTTTTCTAGAAATGCTTTCTTTAAGTCATCATAGCTATCAATTGTTTCCTTGGGGAGATCATCAAACCATACTCTGGCATTTAAAAAATAAAGTGTTAGAAATTAAACATGTGACCACCTTTGTTGGCATTGCCTATCAATTACATCTTTGCAGTCGCGACTAGAAAAATTTTAAGTGGTTCTGGGTTCTTCGCTTTAGTTCATAGTTTTGATGTGAATTTGGCATTCAGGTTTTTAGGAAATCAATGTCAGCCAGATCCGAGGAGTAATGGGATTCTGTATTCCTTCACATTAACAAGTTGGGATAGATCGTCCTCGACACTTGACTTTTCCTTTTTAATTTTGTACTTCTAATGGACCTCCCGCGTGCCTTTACTTTAATGTGTTCCTACGTTCTTCTTGAGGGATGTTCTCTTGTTATATACGTCTCTCGGAGCGGATGTGTCTGCTCTTGACAACGAGGCAAATCACTTTGCATCCTGTTCCTGGGCAACTCTTCAACGTCTATGCGGACTACTGTGGTTCGTGACCAACGCCTTGCAGTAGTGTCTGAGTGCACGAGATACAGTCTAATTCTTGTACCCTCTTGTTCTCACCCGAGCCTCTAAGATACAGACACCTAATCTCCAACATTTTGAACACCGCTTTCCTTTCTTTGGGGTACCCTTTCATTTCTTCGCCGTCCCCTCTTTTTCGCGCTTTTTGTCCTAGGTGGACTCGGAGCGGGCCTATAGGCTTTTAGGTTCAAGACTCACAGACTGTGCGGGCATTAATTTGGTCGAAACTTCTTCTAAACTGGGTTCTGACTGGGGACTCGATGTTGAGGCCTCTCTTCAAAGAGATGAGTACGAGGTCTTTTAATGCCGTGTTAAGTTTTTCTTGACCATGCACACCTTCTCTTGGTGTACTTTTTCAGCTATGATTGGCCTAGAAATCGATGATCAGGCTTTTTCTTGTTCGAGTATCTCCCGTCAGTGGCTTCATGGAAAATGGTCCTGCCTGGAGTCCTACGGGAGAAGTAGCTCTTTCCCCTAGCGTCGCTCCTGAGAACGATGGACGTCTTGGGTTGGCTAACGAGGATTTTTTGTTAGTGCTCTAGATGGCGCGGAGTATATTTTAGGATAACGTTACGTCGTTGGGTTCGAGTCCCATGGACGCGGGCAGCTAACTTGTTTAGCCACCAAAATATGATGTTACAGGGATAGATTAATGGATTCAGTGCGGATGGATATTGGGTTATCGGGCTAAATGGGTTGAAATCTTGTGCTACAATGTCAGGTAAAGAAAGTGAATTCCTGCAGCAATCAATCGCTAAAAACCGCTTCGTTAGGTACTTACCGTATAGGACAGTACCCAGATTAGGACTTTCCGGCTTTGTGAGGCTGAGTAAAGTTCTACTTATCTTGTCAAAGAATGTCAAAAGTGTGCACGGTGTGTGGTGTGAAATATGATTAGAGTAGTCGGTACCTTTGGGGTAGTGAGTAGTACTCCCTCTTTGTTATAGAGTGAGCCAAATTAATCCTATGAGACTTTTTCCCTCATTTATTTTCGCTTGGGTTTATTGTTGTGCGGCCGGGAAGTGAGTTGGGGAGACCCTTGGTCAGGGCAAAGAATGCCGTGCTTGTAATCTGTTCTTGCGGATTTGAGTTTAACTAGGGAACTTCCGATTGGTCTGCGGAAGTGTCCTTCGGAAACCCCTTATCCGTCTTGTCACTTCCGGACCATTGCCAGTTTGTCTTGAGCTTACTTTGGTCCATCGTGTTTTGCATTTGTTTTGTTGGGCTTGGGCCCATGTATAACTTATGTAGTTCAGGCCCGAAGGCCGATTACACGTATTATACGTCATCAGATATCAAACAGAAAGATGACAAAACAAACATAAATACAAACCAAGCACATCACAAAAATATTGAATCAGCAGACTCATTCTAAAATAATTCCAACATATTAGATTATTTCCAAGAAAGTCAATGGCAACATCTTCCAATACAACATACCTAAACAACTATATCACTTTTTGTTTTGATAAATTTCCAATTCATTGCATTCCCTTTGAGCGAACGGTATGATAACGCCAGACCCGGCGTTATGCCTACGTGGCTCCGGCGTTAATTGGGTTACCATACCGGGTGTTGGTGTTGGCGAACGGCGTTGGGTGGGGCGTTAACCCACCAACGTGCGTTGGTTTGTTTTTCTTTTTTCTTTTTTTCGATTTAAATGGATGAGGTGTGTGTTTTTTATAGTGTGTGTGTTTAGTGTGTGTTTTGGTGTGTGTTTTTCAGTCGCATGTAGTGAGGAGGACGAAGAAGCACATGGGAGTTTTTACATGTTTAGTCCTTGTGATTTTAGTCTTTGTCATTTTAGTCTTTGTGGTTTTTGCAAGTAAAAATAATAGTTTTAATTTTATAACTTAAAAAAAAGTTATTTTTTATTTAGTTTGTTTAAAAATTGAAAAAAAGAAAAATTGGGTTTGGGTTCCTAACAAAGTAGTGTATTGGTGTTATGAATTACATGGGTATTTTAGTGTGTATGGTTGTTATAGTGTTTAGTAGGATGTGGCGCTGATGCTGTTTCGATTTTGTGGACGGTGTTAATGATGTTATGGTCACCTAGCACTCTTTATCATGAACTTTCTTTTTTTCTTAATCCGGACTGGTTTTCTTAATCCGACCTGGATATCACAAGGAATAGAAATATGAGCAAAGAGATATTTCGAGTAAACCAACCCATTTAAGTGGAAACTCGAAGATGATAACTTAAAATTATAGACCTATTACACAATTTGAATATACAGAAAATTATGATTTATTTTAATCTGGACCCGACCCGTGACCAATTAATAGCTTTACGCATTCTGTGCTGGAAAAATGCGATGTTGGTCGAGAGTCTTGAAATGGGGTTGAAAATGGTGCGGGTCAAAATGGCCCACTTCTAAAAATTGCTCATATTGTCTAAGAAAAAAAGTTCAGGTTGACACGCTGAATTTTCTTCTGGATTTCATGATTCAGGTTGATCCGCTGAATCAGTCTTTGTTGGAATTAGTGTCCAAGTTCATAACTAATTGGTAAGACTATCGTCAAAAGTAGAGTTCTTTTTGGGTCGCCCTCAGTGAACCGTAAAAAAGAAAAGGTTTCGAAGAATAGGTTACGGCGTAACCACTTTTGGTGTTACGCCGTAACAAGGCGCGAGATGTTTTTGGTGGATGTCCCACATCGCCCCAAGGAGACAACCCAACCCCCTCCTTTTGGATATAAATAGAGGGACATGCCTAGGTCTTCATCATTCAATTATAACTATCTATTTCTTACTCCTTGTAAGAGTCTTTCGTATAACGGAACCATAGGAGTTCGAATTCGAATTCTTTTCTCTTTGGTTTGTGGGTATGAGCTATTAGAGGTACTCTCGTTTGGGTACTTGCCTCCAAGTTCGACCAAGGTGGTCCGCGTGTGAGAAATTCGATTTTCTCAAAGGTTAGTATTTTCCTTTTATTTATTTATTTATTATTTTATTTTTAAGTTGCTTTTAGTTAATTAGGTTTAGATCCTTTAGGGTTTAGTTCCCTTCTTACCCCAGATTAATTGTTATTTTTCGCTGCGTGTTAATCTAGTTAGGGAATAGAAAACCCATCAGTGGTATCATGAGCATTAGCCTAATTCTATTAGCACTTAAATAGTAGATTATTAACATGTGATAAGTATAAATAATTGAATATTATGTTATTGCTTGTGATCATAGAATGTTAATATGAATTTACATTTTAGAACCTTATATTTTGAACTGTTTAAATATACTCCTGAAATTTTAAAATGTTTAAAAAGCTGAGCTTTAAAACTGTTTAAAAGAAACCTTATACATATTATAATTGCTATATTATATATGTATCATTAAAACTAAATACATCGTTAGTCAATTGGTAAATCGGCTCACCCATAGTGAACAAACTATAAGAGAAGTTTAAGGCGGGTCGTTATGCCTCCCTAAAGAAGTCGGGTTTTTAATATGCTTCGTGCTGACCTGCTTCTCCGCTTCTTTGTGCGTTCGATGGAGCTACCGAGAACTTTTGATAGGATGATGTCTATATTAAAAGTATTAATATAAAAGTACTAAAACAAAATTCCCGTTTTAGTTATAGAAAATGTGAATAGTATGCTAACCCATGAAAATCGCACATCTCTCATATGGGCTGTTAATGGAGCGCGTGTGGTTTACCGGCACATTAATATGAGAACATAAGTGAGAGGTGATGTGGAACTCGCGATTCTCGAGCTGACTCGAGCCGGGGACCACGCGGAGTTTTGCATGGTTAAATTCACAATCTTATTCATGATCCTCGGCAACCCAGTCATGAATAGTAGATAAGCATATCCGAGATTAACATGCCATTGATCAGAATCAATGAATCTCAAAAGAACTAGGAATATCATAGAGAATGAAATTGACAAAGACATTGTCACGGCAACCCTCTTCATAAACAAATCTAAAATATGGATCCTAGCCTTAATTTAAAATTGGATAAATAATTAAGGAATATTCATGCTAACTAAAATTATTTTATCTCAAAGATGTCTTCTGAAAATGGTGTCAATACTCCAGCTCTCAATCCCTTACCCAACTCAAGCTTCTCTTTACTCTCAGTTCTTAGGAGGGAAAGACTCACCGATCCAAATTATATGGACTGGATGTGAAACCTTAGGTTTGCCCTAAGGTACGAGAACAAAGAATATGTTCTCGATGACAAATTCCCATAATTGATAATGATTCAACCCAAGAAGAGATTGAAGCTCACCAAAAGCACTATAATGATGCAAACAAAGTGTCATGCATCATGGCAGCATCCATGAGCCCTGAAGTGCAAAATACTTTTGAGAACACTTGGGCTTATGAAATGAACCAACAGCTGAAAGAGATGTTTCAGTCAAAGGCAAGCAAGGAACGCCTTAATGTTGTGAAATCTCTCATGGCTTGCAAACCAAAACCTGGAGCCTCTATATGTGGTTTCGTCTTAGAGATGAAAGGGTACTTTGACAGGTTAGAATCTCTAAACATGGTGTTCGATGCTGAGCTTTCTATCAACATAATCCTATCAGGTTTGCCAGCTGATTACAATCAGTTTGTGCTCTCGTATCAAATGAACGGGAAAGAGACCTCAATAATGGAACTCCATAGCTTATTGCAAACCGCTGAATAAGGGATCAAGAAAAGTGATGTGCCCTCTACTTCAGCAGCTCCTGTGTTGAATGTTGGTCACAGTGCAAAGAAAAGAAAGACTTCTCATTCCAACTGGAAAGGAAAGGCTACACAAGGAAAGTCCGATCGTGGGTCTAAGAGAAAGGTTGATTATGAGATTGCACCTACAAGTGATCCAAAGGAAGCAGTGTGCTTCTACTGCAACACAAAGGGGCATTGGAAGCGTAGCTGCCCGAAGTACCTAAAGGATCTCAAAGACATAAAGGTCAAAAAGGGTGGTCACTCAGGTATGTTCATGATCGAACTCCACAATACTACAACTTCTTATTCATGGGTCTTGGATACAGGGTGTGGTACTCACATTTGCACTGTATTTCAGGGTCTAAAGGAAAGTAGGAAGTTGAAGCATGGAAAGCTCAACTTAGTCATGGAAAACAGGAAAATCACACCTGTGACAAAGATTGGAAAGTACGCGCTCATGCTGAAATCTGGAGTTAGGATAAATTTAAATAATTGATGTTATTCGTCAGAAATGACAAGGAACATTATTTCATTTCATGATTTGTTTAAGGATGGTTATCGATTTTCATTTGACAATGAGAATGGAGATATTTTGGTTTATTCAAATGGTTGTTTTGTGTTTAAAGCTTCTCCTTGCAAAGGCATATATGAAATTATTAAATGTATTGATAATGGCAATGTGATTTTAAATGTTGGTTCATCTAATGAGCTTGATAAATTGAAATTGTGGCATTCTCATCTTGGGCACATAAACAAGAAACGCATCGCCCAACTCCAAAAGGATGGAGTGTTGGAATCATTCGACTTTAAATTGGATGATGTATGCGAGTCTTGCTTATTGGGCAAGATGACTAAATCACCATTCACAGGAACGTGTGAAAGAGGTGAAGGATTATTGGACTTAGTACACACAGATGTGTGTGGACCATTCTGATCTGCCACAAAAGATAGAAAATGCTACTACGTTACGTTTACTGATGATTTCAGTAGATATGGATATGTTTATCTGATTAAACAAAAGTTGGATACCTTTGAAGTATTCAAAAGGTATCAAAATGAAGTAGAGAACCAACTGGGCAGAAAGATAAAGGTACTCCAATCCGATAGGGGAAGAGAATACCTTAGTATCAAGTTTTTCGATCATCTTAAAAATTGTGGTATAGTTTCACAGTTAACTCCTCATAGAACACCACAACTAAATAGTGTTGCTGAGAAGAAAAATAAAAACATGTTAGACATGGTTCAATCTATGATGTATCGAGCAACACTTCCAAAACGCTTCTGGGGTTACGCATTAGAGACAGCCGCCCATATCTTAAATCTTGTACCCACTAAGAAGGGTTTAAAGACACATTTTGAAATGTGGAAGGCAAAAACGTCCTTCTCTTAGGCACATCAAAATCTAGAGTTGTGAGGTTTTCATTAGACGAGAAGCTCAGGACAAACTAAAAGCCAGATCTGAAAAGTGTCTTTTTGTCGGTTATCCAGAAGAGTCATTTGGATATTTGTTTTACAAACCCAAGGATAATGTGGTATTTGTAGCTCGAAGAAGAGTGTTCCTTGAGAGAGAAATGATATCTAAAAAGGACAGTAGGAGTAAAATAGACCTTGAAGAAATTCAAGAGTCTGTCGATGAAGAACCTATAGTAAACACTAACACTCAACAAGAGGTGGTGACACCTATTAAGCCTAATGACATATCCTTACCCATTCGCAGAACAATTAATAGAGTAAGCCTCCTCAGTTCTACTATAGTTTCTATATTGAAGAGGACAAGATTAGTGATAGTACACTAAGTGAATTGGATGAGCCTGCTAACTACAAGGAAGCGATGGCAAGCCCTAAGACTGCTAAGACCAAGGAAGTTATGAAAAGCAAGATTCAGTCTATGTATGACAACCATGTTTGGAATTTGGTTGACACTACACCCGGTCTTAAGACAGTAGGATGTAAGTGGATCTTCAAGAAGAAGACAAACATGGATGGGAAAGTACACACACACATTATAAAAGCTAGGTTGGTGCGAAAGGTTTTTACACAAACCCATTGGGATTGATATGAGAAAACCTTATCACTAGTAGTAAATAAAGTCAATTAGGATAACGCTTTCCATAGCTGCGTTTCTGATTATGAAATATGGCAGATGGATGTCAAGACCACTTTCTTACGAAAAACTGACAGAGGATGTGGTTTATGGCACAACCAGATGGTTTGGAATAATACAAGTATCTAAAAAAGAAGTGTGCAAGCTTCAAAAAGGCCATTTATGGACTTAAACAGGCTTTCGTAGTTAGAATCTTCTGCTTCCTTGAGAAAGTTTACACAGTTTGGTTTTCTAGTAGCGAAGATAGTCCTGTATATATGTCATAGTCTAGTGGGCGTGTTGTAGTCTTTTGGTATTTTATGTCCAACCCCCAAACGGGGCCTGGATGGAAAGTCTGTCCGGAGGGCGGTGTCGTCAAAACAATCAGTTCACAAAGCAATTAAGAACGACCACTAATCATGGACGTTTGTAAAAATGTTTGCTCGTCCATAAATGAAATAGATTTTAAGTTTTACAGCCCATAATAATTAGTTAAAAGTAGCGGAAGCCTAACAATGTTATAATGGATGACAACGAGAGTAAATAATAGATAAGTCTTGAAATAGGCGAAGTTCACATAGCTCATAGACTGTTTTTTTTTCCACTAGCTCAAGAATCAACATCCAAGCTAAAGCACCTGGAGAAAGAAAACCATGTTTTAAAAAAGTCAAACATAATGTTGGTGAATTCATAGGTTTAAGTTTACAAAGATGTGGAACCACAAGATTTCTAAAACGTATGTGGACTACTATAACGATACACATCAATAAAAAGTATTTACTGTTGCACTAAGGCTCATGACACACGAAGCTAATTATTCAACAGGGATGCTACATACTGTCGTTTAGTATTCCTGCCTGAACTGGTTTGTCCCAAACCAAAGACCACCATAATGTACAATCGACATGAATATATACGTTTGTTTCTTTCGTTAAGTGGAACCAAAGCGTGTCACATACCACATAAATTTTCAAAAAATTATTCAGGGATTATAAGGGGTGTTTAGAACCACCAAAACCATATTTAGGGGATAGGGACTAACCTCAAATTTTAGGATAATTAGTCCCAATAGATTTATCTATTCACTCGCGGCTCCCTACCGGTCCTTGCGGTCGAGAAACTACAGTTCATGATAAGTTGGCAGTAGGTAGGTTTGTAACCATTTAGGAAAACACATAAACATGTAAAACTCGCGTAAAGGCTTGTGTCCAATTTAAAGGAAAACAAGTGTTTCTCACACCATAGTATAAAGCGTTTGTAAATCAGTAAAAAGGTGGGGGCTATAAAACTAACTTTGCTAAGGGTTAGCGATACACCTCAACAAATGATGAAGTTGTAAGGAGGTCTAGCCGCGACCTTAGAGTTAAGTTTTTGGGTTATGACTTCAGCATTATCAAGAAACAAGGTAATGCATCCATGTTCATCATTTTTAAAGCATCCAAGTGTGTTTGCGTTTTAGTAATAAAAGACTTTGAAACTTTACCATGTCTTAGTTAAATTCTGACAATTTCAAAGAGTTACTATTTTTAGAAACTTTCCCTTTTAGGAAACTTTTTAGTTTCAAAACGTTAATAGCGTCCCCTATTTTCTTAAGTTTCCTATTATTTTAACACTTCGCCTTTAACAATTCTAAAAAAAAATAAAAAAAAAAAAAACCGCCTAATCATTTATGTTTACAATGCTAAAATGTCTAATTCGTAACCATTTTTAATAATCCTACTTTTTATTAAGTGTCATCTCAATTAACCTTTCATGACATTTCTAGTTGTTCTAACTAATTTACCTAACATTTCTATATGTTTCGCTTGCTTTTTTAATAAAACATTGTTCCAATAATTCGTCCAGAAAGTGCCCGAAACATTATTTTTTATATTCCAATCTGCAAACATTAATTTGAGTATTTCTTAACAAAATCTATTTTTTTGTTTTTTGGATAAAAAATGTCTCTCGTTTTTGACCTTTAGGCTAAGCGAGTTGCAACATTATAGTTAAAATTTCTTTCAGACAACTTTTCGTGTTTTCTTCTTTAAGCAGATTCGACCCGAAGGGTCCGAATCGTCGTTTTAGCTGGCTGATCTGGTCATTGCATTTTTCCATTTCGCGAAATTGTTTCGAGTTTCATTTTGGCCATTAACTTGGCCGTTTTATCGTCGAATTTTAAAGTGTGGTTTTATGAAAAATCTATCTATTGAAATGAGCTCTCATAAAAATTCTTATTATCGTCTAATGAATATATTTTTAAGTTCATTCAAAACCCCAAAACATAAGTCGGGACAGCAGGTTTGTTTCTTACCAAATACGCCACAAAAATCAACCCAACTCGCATATTAGTGCCTAATCTAGCCCTAATATTTATTTACCAACAACCAAAAACTAAAGAACTAAACCATTAATCCACCCTAATCTATTGTTGCAAACTCCTCATCAACTCTCTCAATCTCACCAAGAACTATAATCATAAGACATAAACATTAAAGTAGTAACAATTTTTACTTCCTTTTTATAAGTGATGACAAATTATTAACTTATTTTTTTTTTGTAAAAATTTACACAAACAAATGGAATCTTTTATGAACATCATATAGATCTATAAAGAAAATAGATGAAAACCACAAGATTTATAAAACACTTACAATCAAGACTAAGAGCAAGTAGCAAGAACATAGGTCGTATACCCACAAACTTTAGATCTATAAATACCACTAAATTAATTTGGAAACCCTAATTTTTATTAATTCTTGAAATCTTTGAATAATAACCATCCAACACGTGGATCTACCTTTAGATTTTAACGAAGGATTATGAACTTTTAAACACTTGGATTTAGCTAGAAATCAAAAGTTATGGGTTGGGTATGGTGGTGGAGGGTGTGTCGTGAGCTAGGAGCAAGGGGGAGGGAGAAAAGATTTTTGTTGGTGACTAGAAATGAAGATGGAACCCTAAGTGTGGTATAACATGGTATTTATAGGATATGTGTTAGGGTTTTAGGTGAATTTTGGACTAGCAAGTGACCAACACACACCAAAGGTTGTTGTTGTGTTTTATGTGGGTGGTTCGGCAATAGCAAGGCCACAAGGACCAAGATGGTTCAATTTTTCTAGCCAATGTTTAAGTGATATGATCATGGTTCAAAATTTGCTAGTCAAAGTTGTAAGAGTGTGTAAGTAAACACATGGTCTTTAACTACATGAGAAATGTGTTTGCATGGGAATGACTATTCTATGTGTAACCATCTTGCGTAACATGAAGAAATCATGAAAATTTCAAGAAAGATGCTTGTTGATTTAATTTAGAGCTCAAGTATACTTGTTTGTGTAGTTTAGGCGCCACATTTTGGCGATAGGTGGAAAAGGGTAGTGAACGAAATTTTTAGTAGTATGACACTAGAAATACGATAACTTGAGTTTACACGAAAAGATTTCGAGTTTCCGGGGTTCCGTTTGGTCTAAAACGCAAAAAACGCAATTTAAAGGATAAAACCCTAAAATTAATATCGGAAGTGATTAAAAATCACGAAACACTCAGGAAATCTAATATAACACATATAATGCCTAAGTAAATTTTTAACCGATGCCGGAACGCGTCCGATGACGTTTCTCAGTTTTTACGCAGTTTAGTTCCCGCGGTTAAAATGTTAGATTTAAACGTAATAACGATAAAATTTAATGTAGATGACCGGGAGGTGAGTCAGAATTATAAACGAGAGAGAATTTTATGGGGTGTGACATACTTTCCACGTTAGAAGTGCTTTGTCCTCAAGCTATAGGACGTAGCTTGAGATGCGGATACAAGGTTAGCGAAAACAGAGTGAGGGTACTTCTTGCATTGGTCTTGCGTTCCCAGGTTTATGGGGACCTCTTCTTGAATTCACAGACCTTCACGATTGGAATGCGACTTTGCTTCAAACGCTTGACTTCGCGGTCCATAATCTCAACCTGGGTTCCTCAATGAAATTGAGCTTTTCATCAATGGGATTTTGTCTAATGGAAATTGCGAGCGGTTCACGGATAAGCACTTTTAAGGTTCGGAGCGTGATGAAAGGTTTATACTTATGCACACGGCTTAGTTTCTCTGGTAAATTCTAGTCGATATGAACCGTTTCCTACCTTGGCGTAGAAGAAAAAAAAAATTCACCATTCCCTCCCCACTAAACCATATATTCAAACAACTCAATCAAAAATATAACAACAACCAATCCATCCACCCATTAATAAATCCATCATTAATAAACAACCAATACTATAACTAAACACCAACAACCTTTCACCAAATTTCATATCACTTTACATCCACCAAACAATATTTTCTAAAACACAAACACACCACTTCTTTTAACCACCAAAACAAAACACAACACAATCCATACCAACAACAGAAAACAATAACAATATACCAAATTAATTTAAAAAAAATGAAACCAAAAACAACCACAATCCTATGACCAACCTTCAACCAACTTACCACACAACACTCTAAATATAAAAACCTAATCATTAAAATAAAATCTCCTCAAAATAATCTCTATGATTAACCATATATTCACCAACAAACCCTCAGGAATCACAATACAACTTAAACCAACAACACACAACACTCTCTTCGTTCTCCATTACACTCACTCTCAACACAATAAACTCTTGAAAAGTGTACGCAACAATAGTCATGATAAACCAAACATGAGAACTCTGACTTGTAAAAAAACCAACCACAGCATGATGTAATACAGAGATAGAAGTACCCCTAGACACCACACAAAAGACTCCCGTGATTATGTGTTAAGATATCCAGAGTCTGTACTAAGTTTGCACACTACCTCACATTGTGTGAGTGTGCACCTGTACTCACACCAGTACACATACATAATTACATCATTTTGTTGCAATGATCATGTTCATCACAGTAGACCATATCCCGTCTTGTTGAGTATAAGTTGCCATACATTGTACACACCTAGATTAAGTGGTAGATGAACTTATAAGAATATCTTCGTGTGTCAGAAGTACGAAAAAGAAGATACTGTGTGTCTCGCCAAATGTGTGACTACGTTACACTCTCACTAATCGTTGCAGTCCTATGTGTGTGTATGATCCTGCTCACCGCAGCAAACTACTTCTCCAATGAACATACTTGTACTTCTGTGTTCAATATTTTACAATGACTGTCTAATCTCCGCATGTGTGTCTTGACAACATATCATTTGAGAGACAATAGACACATCTCGCTTGCCTCATGATAATTCAGGTATGTAGTGATTAACACCTCTACTGTATTGAGGTCGGCTAGACACTATTACGCAGGCTATGCTGATTAAGGGAGGAGAAGGTTGACTGTGACATAAGAAAAGTGAGATAGGAGAGCTAGTGGCTCATGCATTGGGCGGTGCGCTCTATAGTAAGCATGTCAGTGAAGAAGTCTAATTGGATACTTTCAAGTCATGGAGCTGTTGATCTTTTAGTTTAGAGCGCAGTGCACCCAAGACCTCTCTCGTTTCTCTAGTATTCATGTATATATATGCTCTAGTGTGACTACGGTGCTTAGTTTTGAAGAGATAGCATAAATTCCGTTTCTGAACAGTACCGCTATACAGATAGAGGTTGTGTGTAAGTCTAGTTGCATACTGTTCATACACATGTATAGATATACAAAATCTTGATCTAGTCCTATAGGGCTCTGAAATTGAGGATTTTTGATGCTTAAGCGTTGACGTACTATATAAGAGTCGTTCTAGTAGATGTGAGATAGTTCTCGAGTGAATAGCTGATGTGTACATTGTAAGTAGGAAGGATTGCGATAGATATTTAAGAAAGGTGTAAATAGATGTGGGCGATGAAATATATATGTAAATATACTTCTGATACTCTCATGGATAACTTATAGCTGCAATGAAGTAGTGATCACTCAGTGAATAGCTCAGCGGGATATACAGTGACTGCGCTACTGTGCGTCGCTCTCTATTTGACGCAGTCCTGATTGTCTTTGTCAGCAGTATAGTAGTATGCCGCAACACGGGGTCAGTTGTTTTGCGCAGTTTACTTGACAGGTGTTGTATGCTACATGTTTGTGTAAAGGAGTGTATACGCGATAAATGAAAGAGTGTATGATATGACGATGCATTGTGAGGTGTGTTGAAGCGTGACTACGCAAAATATATAGAGCTCGTGTAGAATATCATCTCTTACCCCATAAAGTGAAATATGTCTTTTGCATAAACTCTTGTCCCGGTATTGATGTTTGGGTATTCCTGTGTCTGTGTGCACTCCCGGTTGCTGATAGTTCCGCCATGAGCTTCTCACATTTAATGTCGAGAGAAGATACCGTGTTTTGTGTGTCGTTTCGCTAGATGTGGTGAAGGTTCCGATTTTTGAGTGAGTGTGAGATTAGGTGAAGGTTGTTTGGTTGTGGTGTATCATAGAAGTAGAGACGTTGTCCTAATCCGTAGATTTTCGGTGGTTGCGATGGTATGTTTCGTCTGCGTGATAGATCTATCCGCTCTGTTACTAGAGAGGCCTACAAATTGTGCCGATATTATGTAGAATTGTTGCTGACTACATGCTATTGTTCACATTGTTTTATTTAGTTGAATTTGGTTCGATTATAAAGAAGGTTGTTTGGTTAAAAAAACATAGTCCTAATCCGTAGATTTTCGAATGATAAATAGTAGCCCTAATCACATACGATATGCACAATCACATTATATGCTTATCTGTTCCACCTAATTACAGAGTATATCTTACTTAATATATTTTTAAAAATTAAAAGATATCAACATGTTATTTCAGAATATATTATTTTAGTTTTGGATAGTCAAACACAAATGGTAGCTTAGCTCAGTTGGTAAACTTGATTGGAACTAAACTGTAGGTCACAAGTTCAAACCTTGATATATGTACTAAATTTTTATTAAAAATCCGAAAATGTCACAAATTCCAAAAAAATAAAATTCGAAAATTTTATTAAAAATCCGAAAATTTTATTAAAAATTTGAAAATGTGAAAATTATAAAAAATTATTGAATTGTGGGTGCCATGTCATCGTTGAGGTGGCGTTGAGTCACTAATTCATATTAATCCAGTCATAGTTAGCCCCATATATAAGTTATAGATATACATAGATATATATATACATAGATATTATGTATATATACATATACATGTACATGTACATGTACATGTACATGTACATGTACATATACATATACATATACATATATACATATATATACATACATATATATATATCATGCTAGGCATTAATGTATTATCGCTGTTATGTTAGTCTATTTTGTGCAATGTTACTTGGTATGCAAGATGCACCTAAATGTAGGTTTGCCAAGACAAATCAGTAGGTAGTATGGATAGCGCTATTTAGAGGTAGGTCAGCCTCTCTTTCCCATGTTACGAATGCATATTACTGAACAAGGCATATAAGACATTTGAGACTTATAACACCAATGTACCAAGACTTATTAGGCTTAAAAGACTTGAAGGCTAAAAATCGCAACCAAATTATTTGACTATATTTATCTATTTGTGTGTAAACTCATACTATTATGAGTCTTGTATGGACGAGACTCGTCACGGGATGAGTAAAATTTTTAAGAGACAAAATTTCTTTATAGGGGCTTTTACTATTTCTACCTATATATGGGGCAAGGCATGAAATATTTCATGATGACTAGACATGGTGACATGGAAACTTAATGGTGACTAGAAATGTTGATTCAAAGGGGATAATGGGAACAAAATTATGACTGTACATTTACAGTGCAAAAAATAGGGGTATTTATGTCATTCTATATTCTCCTTATACCTCTGCTACAATCTCTCCCACATTCAATCTTCAGTTATACTTTGAACCCAATATCCTGTCATTCACTCATTCAACCAAAATTGATTCCCCAACTTCATCGGCAATTTCAGATTCAAAAACCGCTTATAAACAAAATGCATTCCCAAATTCGAAGCTTAAAACAAACAATCAATTCATTCCATGTTTATTGATCATAAACTTTTATCAGGTATGGGTTGGTGAAACATTAGGGTTTTTATAAAAAAATTCAATCTCCAATTTCATGTATTTATTCTTGATTTCAACCTAGAAATCATATTGTTATCATTACACTTGCGGTTTTTGCAAATCGGGTTGTTGATTGAGAGTGTAACTATCAACAGTTATTATAAAGTATGTTTGATTTTAATTTTCCATTTGAGTTAATCTTTTTATTCGATTTATTAAACCTTATTATCAAAACAATCAGGGGTTTAATCTTTCATTATTTGTTTATGTGTTTCTTACAGATTAATCAAGCCCGCGGTTAATGATGATGCACAAAATGAATTTCATCATTATTTGAAAGCTTTTATCAACAAAACAAATCATACGCATTGTGTAAGGTATGTTTATTTAACAATTTATGTTTACAGTTTTTAATATCTGGTTGTCCTTTTTGTTAACTATTTATTAGAGGATGTCAGGAAACTATTATGTAGTTGCTAATATGCTTGAAATCTTAGCTGGTCTAATTGTTCATCTAAGAATCAAGATAGGCTTAAATTATCTTATATATGTATAAAGTTTCCTTCCTTTGCAGGTCGCTCTGGTTCATCTATTAGCAGCTCGTGATCAGGAGCTACGAACCTTTTTAGTTGAGGTAATACTCATACTGGCTTTTTTTAGAACACATTTGAATTTCTATGAAAATTTTGATTTGTGCATTGTATGGCAGCCTTAATCTACAACGATACATTTTGAAAGTGTATTTGAATTATATTTTGGGTAATAAGACTTATAATACATAAATAATTGCATTTATATTTGCAGATGTTTCAACTACAATCTGAATCAAGAGTTGCTCAGTCTCTACTTTGCTTGCTGAGAAAGAGACTGAAATCGGGTGTGCGTGATACCCAAAATTAGGTGTTCATGTTCTCTTTATATGCCAGCTTTATACGTAGTAATTGGCGCATATTCTAAACCTTTTTAAAAGAATAGTATATAGAGGAAAATGAAAAGTTGTACTATTAATGTTTGTAATGCTATTTTGGATGATTTTATGAAATTCATGAGAAAAATTAGTATATAGTCGTATTCAGTCAATGATCGTGTGTTATATGAAACAAGGCCAAAGAATTATAACGGATTAACACCATTGAGTTATCGTGGGGCTGATGTTTTCATTTTGGCATTATCCCTAATCCGCATAGCCAGCTATGTAAACATCCCCAAGAAGGTAAAGAAGTTCCCATTCTTCATGACTTTCATATTGGCTCTAATTATTTAGACATAAAGCTTGGTGAGTTATTCAAACAAAGCTTGGTGAGTTTTTCGATCAAAAAATATTAATCTGCATTTATCAATTCACAATCATGTTGTGCTTCAAATGTAGATACAATCTAACATATTTGATCTCCCATATACAATAGAACACAAGTCGCGAAGCTGCGAAGTATGTGGCTAATGGAGGCATAATTGGAGTCGTGTCAACTGCTACGTATGAATTATTCGTATCGAATTTTAGACTTATACCAGCTTTATACTATACATGGTATATACTATACATACTAATAAGTGACAACTATTTTCAATTTGTTTGGACCATAAATTAATATTCACATATTTATCTATTTCCGTCTAAACTTGAAGGCTGATCCGAGTCAAATGATTGATATTCATAGTATGTAATTTGATATTTTAATGCATTCAGATACACAAAGTTGATTTTGTGATTCTTTATGTAGGAAGATTTAAAGATATCCCAAACATACGAAAATTCCCTAGTGGAAAAGGACCAGAAATATTCCATGGCAAGGCCATACACTCGATGGTAATAAGATGGTATTTAACGTTTCCTTTTTATTCATTCAGGTGATAGTAGAAATAACATACGTATTTTCTCAATGCACATATTCCAGTGTCATTGTGTACACCATGGTGTCATTCGAATGGACAGCCGCCTAGTTCTTATTGCTCTTCTTCATCAACTTTTTTTCATACATGTACTTCCAATGTTTCTCCATGGATCCATTCCGTTTATACAAGTTGAGGTAATTGATGCTTTATGCTATATTAGTTATCCCAAAATAGATATGGAGTCTGAACATAACTATTTGCAAACTTGCCTCACTTACTGCTTCTGATACTCCAAACAGCAGAGTTGAACCAGTTGTTGTCAATTTTGCTAGAGGCTATTTTGGTTTCAAATTAGATGAACGCCTAAAGGTAATTAACCAATTGTTGTATCTGATTTACTTAAATCTTCTACATCGGAAATATTCGCTTGGTCGTAATTCGATGTATTAGATCAAAATCATCTTTCATTGTTTTTTGTAGATATCATGTACATAAATAACCTCATTGTTCTCTAGCAACAAATGCAAGACTCATGGCTTTGATGATAAAGGTGAAATTTATTCTTTGCTTATTTTGATTTGTTTCACAAGAAATGTTTTTCGTGTACGTTTTTTCACAACTATTTGATCGTTGAATGTGAAATTAAGTTCAATAAAGGGATTTTTGTCACTGGGATTTTCATGTAATATGACGTGTAAACTACATGATAGTTAGGTTCAGTTAGTTTTTAGCAGATTTCAAATTTGTTAAGACGTGTAAAATGGCCTTTGAACAATCACGTAAACAAAATCCGCTTTGTTGCAATTACTTTTTATCGGCAATAATCTACGAGGTGTTTAGGATTGCTTACTTATCTGCATAGAAAGTAAACAGATGCCAACATGCTTTTTTAAGTCCTGGTTGTTTTTATAGGTTAAACAGACAAGCACTTATGTAACCAGTCCTAAGCACTCCACTAATCCTAATCAATCAGGTACTGAATTAGTTTCACTATATACGTCAGATATTACTTAGTTTATTAATACTTAGGTTTGTATTCCATTTGTATTGGTTAAATGAATTTTGGTCAACTTTTGAGCCACTTATTCACAGTCTTACTTGAAGAGTGTTGTGGCTTAATCATAACCTATATTCACTTGTCCGTCTTCTTCAAGAGTTTCATAAGATAGCTGAAGTGGATATTTTGCATTTAATCTAATGAGAGTTCCATGATTGATAGGAACAGCACATGGAAAAAACAAATCTACTCTAATAATCTTATTGATCATGTCTTTAAGGCGAACATCGTATAACGGACATATATAGGATTGACCTTGTGAAAACTCAGCTACTGTATGTTTTAAGGATGGGATAAAAGTTTGTTTATTTAGTCATGATATAGTTAAACGTTGACAATGAAAGACTACAGTTGTCTCAAGTTAGCTCTGTTACTTTTATATGCCATCTAATTTATGTTGTACAACACATCGTGTAACTCCATTTATTTAATTTATTGTCATGATTTTGCTGCAGATAAGAAGTAATGGGATGCTACTTGCAAGTTATAACTTTGACTTCGTAGAATCAAGTGATTTCTCATATGTGTAAGTTGTAACTCATTTTCTTGATTTCATATTAGGATCTCGCATGACTTTTGTGAACTTGCGACAAACATTAAAATTTAACATGAAATATTTGCCTAGAAAAAGTGTTTTTGTATTCTTTTTGGAAGATTGATGTAATGGATCCCTGAAAATTATGCTAAAAGTTGCCTTTATAACAGTTTTAGGCAGATGGTCATATTTCGTGGGAGTGTGTGGCATTTTCAATTTCACATAAACAAGACTTTGTCTAGAACCCAACACTTCGATGGTACTCATCTGTCTTCCTTTTTTAATATTACATCTTTGCCATATTTATACTTTTTCATGCATGTAGTTACTCTTTCATTGCTTAGATGAAGATAACATCGGCTTTCATTGGTTTGACACATTGAATAATTTTTTATTATACTGTTGTGTCTAATATAAATTGTTGTAGGCCAATGTAGGGCGCCTAATGTGTGGTATATAGCTAGATCACAATAATACTTGAACACCGGATATGCATATATGGGTCAATTTGGGTAATGCTTTTTTTTTAATCTAATTGGTCAAATGGGTTCAGATTTATTAGAAAGAAAATGGTGAGTGTGCGAAACGGGTAATATACATATAAAACATATTATTAGTGAGCTGCTAATGTCTTGGTTAGTCGTACATTAATTTGATCTTATCAGACTTAAATTATAATGTTTTGCATATAACTTATGATGATGGAATACTTGTGGTTTGTTTAGCAGGTGCTGGAGATTATTCATTATTAAGGCCGGAAATCAATGTAATTGAAGCTAAGATCATATCTAGTGGCAATACTGGAAGGATTTACGCTATTTCGCGCATGGTTATTACCCAAGACACACAGATGCCATTCAAATTGAATAGGCAACATTGTTTGTATATACAACATATTCATTATCTTTTGTATAGAACCGACAAGTTCGTTTTGTGACAGTTTTGTGTTTATGATGTTTTGCGCTTTTTAATTTTTATTTACGTCCATGACGACATCAAATAACGTCTATTTTATAGCATTATTTATCCCATAGATTTAACCCATTTTGTATCATTATTGCAAAAGAATTGTTACTGAATCGTTTATATTTGAGAATTGCAGTAATTATGGAGTACTTGGTGAATATTAGCAAAAGGCGCGCATTCTGGAGCTTAAACGAAGATATTTTGAAGATTAATGATTCTGACTACCAATACGCCGTATCCATCAAGGAAGATACGACATATCCGTGCCTGCACTCACCAAAGACCACAAAGGAAACAAGCTCAATATGCCGTATCCAGAGAAGCTCAATACGCCGTATTCAAGATATAGTATGTGAATATTCTGGAAGCTATCAAACGTGGTCCCTACTCCAAGAAACTCCAATACGCCGTATCCAATCCCTTGGATACGCTGTATCGAAATGACTTCCAGACCCTATAAATACAAAACTCAAAAACAAGTTTTAGGTGTGCTAA
>BQNB010094772.1:3297-22590 GCA_026074375.1 Tanacetum coccineum
GTTAATTGTGTGCTTCAGATATCTGGGCTTTATACATTAAGACTGCTTGATGCGGCTTGCAAGAAAGTTTTGAATCTACTCAAGGAAAGATTGCTGATTTAGAGGGAAGCTAAGACAACTTCTTAAAAGAGACTATGGGGAAGACCTTCGGCTGCTACAAAGAACCATATGATGTTCTCATCACTCAGGTCAAACCTCGTAAATAATATAAACTTGTGAATTTGTATATATGTAGTGTAGACTTATGGTGATAATAAGGAGTGCTCGAGTACAAAATTTTCAAGAATTTCTTAGTAAATTCAAAAAAATTCAAATTATTGTACTCAGCACACTGTCTTATATACCCTCAAATATTGAGAGGGAGCATTAAAATATTCCTAATTGTTATTGTGTAACATTTTGTCCCCGAAAGTTTAATCAATTGATATTAAAAATATCAAGGGATTAACATTTTGGATAAGG
The DNA here is from genome assembly GCA_026074375.1 of Tanacetum coccineum. Taxonomy (NCBI): domain Eukaryota; kingdom Viridiplantae; phylum Streptophyta; class Magnoliopsida; order Asterales; family Asteraceae; genus Tanacetum; species Tanacetum coccineum. The sequence continues at coordinate 3,760 of BQNB010094772.1, forward strand.
GGAGAAAATGTGATTAAACTGAACCTAACTTGTTTAAATGTGATCATATAAAATGCACTCAATGCACTCTACACTTAGCATGCACTACGATTACGATGCACATGTTAAGGGGGAGCTTTTAGTGATGATGAAAAAACTCTCAAAGTGTAAATCTTTTGATATTTATATCAAACACTTTGATTAAAATTTTCAATGATTTTGGTTTTGATTGTGATGGAATACCCAAACGACTGACCATGTACTTAAATTTATGGAGTTATAAGGTGGTTAGGCATACATATTTAAATCCCATGATCTAGCCAGAACTGGAGAGATCTACCCAGGGATATCCACTAGTTAGTGTAGAAGTCCTTAGGTATGATACAAAAGGAGAAAAAGTGAATCGGGAATAATACCGACTGAGATGGAGCTAACACTGGAATAAACCCAACAAGGTGTTAGTTATGAAGTCTCAGTAAGCATTGAAGGGGTTGAAGAATGAAAAATAAATGTAAGGATAAAAGGTGAAAAGAAAGAAGCCCTCCATACACTTAGGCAGAAACTGGGTCAATACATAATCTGTCGGAAACACTAAGTTGTTTTCTGACATTGAAGACAGTCATGGACCCAGTGACGCTATGTACAACCCTCCCTAGCCACTCAAGGTCTCTCAACAGACTCTTGTTTCATTACGGAGATTACGCGCATTTCTATCAACTTTCTCACTCCGAGTTCGTTGATATTGAAAAGGTGGCAGACTGCTCCAGCCTCTGATCACTAAAATCAAAGTGCACCATTGAGTCTAGAGCTAAAAGAGATCATCCATAAATCTCGTTAGGACACTTGTCAAAATTATGCTTGCTATCTTACACAATGTGAATAACGAGAAATATATTAAGAGTCCTACGCATTATATCCTAGTGAATTTTTCCAGACATCCGAGTGATATAATACACAGTGAAGATGGAAAACCCTTGAGCCAAACATCAAACAAGCTCATCGGTAGGTGACTTTGTGCGCTTCTATAACGAATCAAACATGTGACAACTGGAAAGAAACGATGGTGCGATCTATACACGAATCAAAACCTTGTTCCATGGTTATAATTGACGATTGATGATGAATTTTTGAAATGACTAACACTCTCGATGAGTCCACAAAATCACTTTAGCAATTGACACGTCAAATATTTTTCAATCGATTTTCTATTTCAAATCGTGAGACCATAACTCACATGGTTCACCTTACCAGTGTTTGTCCTGCTTTGAGAACGTTCCGGTAATGAGAAACATGTCGAGTTAATTTTTATTTCAATCGGTGAGATAGTAACTCGCTGGTTTACTCTTATCGTGTTGTCTGCTTTGAGATGTTCCCGGTAATGAGAACATGCTGAGTTTGATGAATCTGATACACATGTGTTAGAAAGACTCAATACTTTAGCTAGAAATCTTGTTAAGGATATTCTTCTTAAATTGAATCTACCTGATCACATGTCGATCCTCACGGATTCGAAGGTTACTCCAACCAAACACGGGCGAATGACAAAGCCATATTCGTCCCCCCGCTTTATTGCTAACTGTTTTAATGCAGGATACTTAAAGATGGAGGTGAAAGTACCTGATTCCAGCTGACTCACAAGATTCATAACCACATGCTCATACCCGACCGACAACCATAAAGACATCATGAAATCTCAAGTACATGTTTCAAGACTTTCGCTACTCTGATACCTGACGAAGTGTTAAAGTTAAAGAATTTCAAGAAAGATGCAATATTAAAGCTTTTCAAGTCAACAATCAAGAAAGGTATGAGCATGTCCGTCCAGAAGTCACAAGTTCATAATATGGCAAAGTTTACAAGATGACGTAATGAGATTATGCTTGGTTGATGATCTCAAGGTGTTCAAGATCACATTCAAGTCAAGATAAGGAAACAAGCTCAAACCTAAAGTCAATAATCACTACATCAAATCATAAGTTAATGATTAAAGTTAAAGACTACGAGCTCAAGGCCGAAGTGAAAGCATAGTATGCTAAGTTTAATTGTATTAAATTGAGTGACCTCCTTAGGGGAGTACTGTTAGAATACGAAAAGTGTCAGTCACTACCAATATAGTTAGTCGTAGCTCGTAGTAACTTATAAGGTTAAGTTATAAAGCTAACTTGGCTAAAGGCCCATGGATAAGCCCACTAAGGGTCCATGGCCGGCCATCTCTAGAGTATAAGTATCCTTTCTATAGCTTGGAGAGGGTGTTGGTTGTTCATTTTTCACATTTACACTTAAGCTAATATTATCATTTTTCTTTCTCTCTCTAAGTGTTCATCTAACCATCTTTCTCTCTCTAAAACTCTAAGTGAATCATTCCATACATGTGTTAAGATTATTCTACATCGTTAAAATGACGAATAGGAGAATATGTGCTTATATGATTATGTGGTATGTGTAATGATGCTATAATGCGTTGATGGGGTCATATGTGTTCTGGAATGTTTTCGCAATCGGTGGTGCATTAATTAATAAGACAGGGAGGGCGACGTATGTTTTGGTTTTGGATTATAATTTATGTTTTGGTTTTGTGCAGCGGTGTGTGCTTGGTTTTGTTGGTAAGATCACCAAATTGAGTTGGGTTGATCTTTCATCTAAAGTCTTTCGTTTAAAAACGACGTGAATTATGTCTTCCCGGATACGTTCCGTGGTGAATTTTGTCTCTCATGATAAAGAGCGATTGTAGTTAAATTTTGATCTTGTTGGTATAAACTACCATTTGTTTTGTTGACTTTCCATCTGGAATAGTCAAGGCGAGTATTATATGGCGTGATTTTTACGTTCGAGCATGTGACTCCGTTCAATAATGAGGAAACCGTCTCATCTCAAGCGAAGTTAAGATGAGTAAAAAAGGACGAGCACCGGGACGGCGCTCCCTTAATGTGGGTGGAATGTAACAACCTGAGTTTTTACGACGCATATGACGATCGCGAATTCGGATGTGAACGAACTTCGACATTTAAAATTTTATTTGTCATGAATCGTTATTTTTGTATTTTATTACGAAATGAATTTAGAAAATTTTATTTTAGTCGATTTGCGAGTCAACGTTTGACCGCGCGACCGTTAAACGTTTTTAGCATCATAATAAATTATGACGCGCCCCATTAACGTTTTATTTTCGTAAGTTATATTTTTCATGAACTCCGGCGTCTTTGTTCCTCGACTTGGCCAAAACTCGAGTTTTTAAGGTATTAGGTATATACTTATATTTAAATTGTCAAGTGCCATTTTAATTAAAAAGGTATACAAGGATATTACAAGTAATTAAAATTCAAAAAAAAATATGCATGCTTGCCCTTAGCTCTTTATAGCCGGCTACAAGGCACCCCAAACACTCCACCATTTTGATTTCCAACACCATGAAATGATTATGTCCTATTCCCAATTTTTGGCATGACTATTTCTACATACACAAGTAAACACATAGTAAAGAAATTTGTTTTCTCTCCTCCCTTGGCTCTATCTTGTCCGACGGCACACGCACACACAAACAAAGCATCCATCAAAAATTTTGAGCTTAAAATCCTTTCCTATAATATCTAAATGATGATTTAGATTAAACTAGAACCAAGTTTTAGTGGTTTCTTGCCCTCCTTGTGCTCGTCGAACCCAACAAACCCACACACTCTTGTTATTTGATTTTTCCAACTATCAAATAAGATTTGGATGATGATAATATAATCATCTATAAAAGAAAATACCACATGCAATTAGATTTAAAGAAGGTTGAGTTTGATTGAAACAAAAATAGTTTTAATCAAGATTAGAATTAGAGGTTTAGTGGGAAAAATATTAGTGGGAGTTTTGGATTCAAAAAATTAAAGGTTTGGTGTTGGTTGGGGGTTCGAACCACGGCAAGACCCCAAAGGGGTGTGTTTTGTTGATTGGTTTTTGATTAAGTTTAGTTTGGTTTTGATTTGGGCTTGATTTTGATTCGGTTTGGGTTTGGTTGGGTTACCCGAGGCCACGGCTCACGGGTCAAACATTTTTTTGAAAATTCAATAAGGAACGAGACGAGTTTTGATCGAGTCTGATCTTGCTTTATATAGCCTTGTAAGTACTTTATTTACTAGTTTAATAATTGTTTTCGCGATTCGATTCGTTTTCGGTTATTGCATGTGATGAAATCCGAGGGATCTTGCGTTGTCTAGTTTAGAATTCGTTGTTAGATGATTGAGCGAGTTGAATATTGTTTATAGACTATTTCAGATGTGACGTGAATGGAATTTATGGTCAAAAATGGATTTTTGCGCGTTTCATAGCGTATAGTTTTGGTCAGAAACTTTGGCACGGAAAACAAGGCACGGGGATTTGAAAATTTTGATTTTTGTTTGAAAAATATGATAGAGTTTATTCTCACGATTGTTTCGATATAAAATGGAGTTTCTAACTCCTAATAACGAAGAATCTAGAGCGAAATCGGATATACACTTTAAGTAGAAAAATTCAGTACTTGTAAAATATATAAAAGCTGGCAGATTCGAAAAAGTCCGATTTGAGCACTTTCGACTCCGTTTTAGCCTTCCGGCGAAGCACGAAAGTTGTTCGAAATGTCGTTTTACTTTGTCGCGAGGTTTGTTAGTTTTAAAATCGCATAAAAACGGGTCAACTGAAAGTCAATTATTCTGCGTGTGTTAAAAAATTAATAAGTTCCAGCAGAAACTTCAGGGGCATTTTCATTTTTTCCTTCAAGATTCAGGTCTCGCACCTTAAATCTCGCGAGACAAACACAAACAATCCTAAAGTTGGTCCCAGGAACGTCTTAGCAGTTTTTGCATAAAAATCTCTTTAGGAGTCCGAAGTCGTGAAAATTGTGATATGCAGTCGTTAGACTGGTCAGATCTACGTAAAATGTTATGTATATTACAAAAGTCAAATACGTTCTATGTTAGACATCCCAAATTATTGACTTTATTATGTAAAATGGATTAATATGGAACTTGTGAGTTTTTATAAAGATAGTAATCACTATTAGTATCATGACAATAGTATTTTGGATTTAACGATTTAACGAATAAACTTAACTGGTTGCGGTACTATATGTATAAAAAGACTTCATGGCGTAAGATGACTTGTGTGATCAATATCCCAAGTCTCAAACAGGATTATATATTTTAAAAATCTGACCCGATCACATATGTCCGTTGTAACACAACCTATTTTCAGTCGGTCAATTTTGTGATGGAGGTTTAGAAGTCGCATTCAGACAGCATACTTGTCACATTCGCAACATGGACAAGGTGGATCTTCTTCAGGGTTCTCGTACTACTAATCTCTACTCCATCTCTTTAAATGATATGTTGTCAGCTTCTCCAGTCTGCTTGCTTACCAAAGCCTCCTCAACAAAATCTTGGTTATGGCATCGTCGTTTGAATCATCTCAACTTCGGTACCCTTAATGAATTAACCCGTAATGATCTTGTGAGAGGCTTACCTTTGTTGAAATATGACAAAGATCACTTGTGTCCATCTTGTCAACTCGGAAAAAGCAAGAAGGCGTCTCATCCACTCAAAACTGTGAACTCCAACAAAGAAATTCTCAGCCTTCTTCATATGGACCTCTGTGGACCAATGCGAACCGAGAGCATCAACAAGAAGAAGTACGTTTTGGTAATTGTGGATGACTACACCAGATTTGGATGGGTGAGATTCCTACGCACCAAAGATGAAACTCCTGATGTTTTTGAGAAGTTTCTAAAGAATACACAGCTTGCCCTCAATGCTACTGTTCGTACTGTCAGAACAGATAATGGAACGGAATTTGGTAACAAAACACTCACTGACTTATTTGAGAGTGTCGGTATTACACATCAAACTAGTGTTCCTCAGTCTCCTTCATAAAACGGCGTTGTTGAAAGAAGGAATCGCACTCTTATGGAAGCTGCTCGTACGATGCTCATCTTTGCTAAAGCTCCACTGTTCCTATGGGCTGAAGTTGTGGCCACTGCGTGTTATACTCTCAACAGATCTCTTATACACACGCTTTACGGTAAGACCTATTATGAGCTGCTTAAAGGAAAGAAGCCGGATTTGAAGTACTTTCGAGTATTTGGTTCTTTATGTTACCCTACCAATGACTACGATGACGTTGGTAAACTAAAGGCGAAAGAAGATATAGGTATCTTTGTTGGCTACGCACCCACCAAGAAGGCGTATCGGGTTTACAATAAGAGAACTCGTAAAATCCAGGAAACCATCCATGTTACCTTTGATGAGCTCTCTGGTGCTATGGCTCCTGTTCAACACAGTGCAGGACCCGAACTTAATGCTTTACAGTCAGGACGTTCTCATTCTGACCTTGTACATGATCCCCCAACACCAAGTGTCCCTCCTACAGCTAAATAGGTGAAAGATCTTTTTAGGTACTGTAACACCCCCAAAATCAGGTAGCAGCGGAATGGTAACAATGGGGTGCTACTTCAAAGTACAACAATCAAGATATAGGAAACGACCATAAATGGACGTTTAAGACAAAATTTCATTTGATGCCATAGCAAAATATCAGAGTTCATACATTAGGTCCCATAAGTTTTAAAAGTCATAAACATTCTTAATTAAACAAAAGCTTCATAATACCAAAAGATGACTTAAGTTTTTAAAGATAATAAAAGTTGCATAAACTTTAGATAAAACACAGAATCCGTCTTCATTGATATCCGCCACGGCTCCCGTCCAATCTTCATACCCTAGGACCTGAAATTACATGCTAAAAGTCAACACAAAGGTTGAGTGAAATCATAGGTTTATCAGTAAAAAGGATGGACCACAAGATCGAAGTAATAGTAGACTCTGAAACACATTCAGTAGTCTAAAAACAGGTATTAATGCACTAAGCTCATGACACCGAAGCCTTAACGTACTTCAATCAATAGATTGGATTGCCCCACAAAAGTAATATAGGATGCTTGCCAACACCCGGACACCTCTAAATGTTAAATGCACCTGATCAAACTAGTGACCCAAGGAAAGGTGGGGATTGTCAGTCCCGATAGATCTATCCATAACACTAGCGCTCACTATAATAGCAATTGACGGTTCATGATAAATAGGGACTTCACGGCAATAAGGTAACTTAGGCATTAATAATCAGGCAGTAATCTGGATAGCATACACTTTGAAAAACACTTGTGTCCAATAGTAAAATAAGCAATGTAATTCACCCCGTAGATTTTGTAAAACAGTTGTAGAAAAAGGGGGCTATGAACTCACCTTGAGTGAATGGAAATCAACAAGTATTCACGATAGAAAATGCGTCACGAAAATGACGGAATGCAACCTAATCCAATATAGGTCGTATAAGTACCAAGTACTTGAATCTAATCTTATAGTTGTTATCTCTCGTATAGCTCATCATACTATCGTTCGGGCTATCATAATTAAGAGGTCATGTAGTGACGTATGAGGAGCTAGGACACTTTAAATCGTAAATCCAACAACTCGTCGATACGTCACCCCGAAGAGGCCTCATTATGAAACTCCCTAGTAATATAGTACTTTGATTAACTAATACCACATATAATTCTATATAGCTACATCACCATCTAATCGTTTTAGTGAAATCATATTTATAAAGTAAAAACATTTATAAGTATACTTTAGTAAAACTGGCGTAACTTTCTCGTTTTAAGTCCGTTTCTTTCGTTTCTTACGTCCACGCCTTCGTATTAAGACGAGTTATCAAAATATAACATTTTCAAAATTTGAGTTTTTCTGATGAATAGTGATTTTACTGTTTATAACAGTTATATATTTATTTTTATAGATTTAGTTATCGTAAATCTCGTAAATGTCGTAACTTGCTTCGTTTTAACTCCATTTTAGCGATTCTTTGGAGTACGTTCCTTGTATTTAAAAGTTTTATCATATTAAAGATGTTTTAAAAATATAAGTTTCTGTGGTGAATAGTAATTTCAAATAAAAGATAGGTTTCTAAAAGTATAGTATTTCACGTAAACTGAAATCGACGTAACTTTTCTTATAAATCGGTTGTTTTTCGAGTTTCTTATCATTTTGGAATCGTCACGAGGTGTACTATCTTTCTAAGGTGTTAAACCTACTGTCTAAAATACGAAATCCAACAGCCCCTTTTGAAATCTTTAGGTGTGCTCATTTTTATAACTTGTTTTCTATACTTTTCAACTTAATAAATACCACAAGTTATCCAATACTTATTATATACTTGTCTTACATTTTATAAAGTTCATGATCCATATTTATATCCATATAACATGTGTACAAGTTCATAAAATCATGTTTACAAGAAAAATCCACTTTTACAAGTTAAACATATCCTAAGTGGTGATTTAGTTATATAGAACATGTAAACACATAAAAATGATAAAAGTAAAGACATGAAGGTTTATAGATAACCTTATAGTGATGAATGATGATGAGAAATATAATCTAAACCCTTGTTTAGATTTTTAAACCAAGCTTGCAAGAATGAAACCCAAATTTTTCTAAAGAACCCAAACTTCCTTTATCTTGCTTCAACACTTGTAAAGGCTTAACCTTAACCTTCAAACCATCTTAGTAGGTCTTAGATATGTTGTGTGTATGCTTGTATAAGTGGTAGAAAAATTTATATGGGTTGTGTATATTGAGGGTTTTGAGCCGTGAGCTAAGGAGGAGGAAAAGAGGAGAGGTTTTTGTGTTTTCACCTTATGAATGAGAAGTGTGTGTGAATAATACTAGCAAAGTCCTTAAGTACCACCTAGACTAGTCAAAGAAACATTAGGAGGATTTATAAGGAGTCTTTGGTCAAGAGTTGTGAAAGTCTTTAACTCTTAATGACTTGTGTTCTTATGTTCCCTTATATGGAAGTTATCCCATGTTTAAAGGAATGTTTTGTTTATCTAATATTTCTTTATGTTTTCTATCTAAAAAATCGGATGAATATATGTATAAGTGCTAATATGTGAAATTTATGGGTATTGTGTAGTAACAAGTAGGTATATGTTGAGGCGTAAGAAAAGTGATTTGGTTGCTTTTCGGGTATACCTAAAAGTATTTAAATGCTAAACGCAAACGATTTTTACAGAAACTAGATAAAAATAAAATAACAAAAAAGTTGATTATAACTTATTGTAAAAATAATATATTGCTTGTTTGACGCAAACTTTAATTCGTTTGGTGTCCGTTTACGTTAAATGTTGATTTTTAACTTACGCGATTTAACTTTAACTATTAAAATTAAAAGTAAACACGTACGAGAAAGAAAAAAAAATAATTAGTGAAATATATGACGTCGTAAATGACCTAAAAATAACGGGAAATTGTTACAAGTCTCCGTCCGTTACAGAGCCTGTCCATCAAGGCTCAAGTTGCGGCACTTGAGGAAAGTACGGGTTCGGAGAAAAGATTCGGATATTTCTTCCGGAATTGGTCTTCATGTTCCTAGGTATACTCCGCTCCTTGCCGAGAGTTCCAACAAACATTGACCAATGAGGATCTTCTCGCTTTAGCTCATCACATCCCGCCTCTAACGATCTCAATAGGTTCTTCAAACAAAACATAGATTATCCTCAATCCGATCTCATCCAAAGGCACTTGAACATCTGGCTAAGCCAAACATTTCTTAAGATTAGACGAATGAAACGTGTCGTGGATACAACTCAGCTCCTGGGGTAACTTCAGCCGATAAGATATCGGTCCAACACACTCTACTATTTTAAATGGTCCCACATATCGTGGTGCTAGCTTTCCTTTCTTACCAAATCGTACCACTCCCTTCCATGGAGATACTTTAAGTAACACTCGGTCCCCAACTTGGAATTCAAGAGGTTTACGCCTCTTATCAGCATAGCTTTTCTAGCGACTCCTAGCCGTCTTCAATCTTTCCTTAATTTGAACAATCTTTTTAGTCGTTTCTTGCACAATTTCTAGTCTAATAAGCTGACTTTCTCTAACTTCAGTCCATATCACGGGGGATCTACATTTCCGCCCGTACAGAGCTGTGCCCCCTCCCCTTTTTATGTGTTATGTTATGCAATGATATGCTGTCTTGCTTTACATCATGATCATGGGCCCGAGTTACCTTTGGGTATGCCTCCTGGGGTAATGACATCGGCACTCTGGCCGCATTTAGTTTGTATATAATGTAGGCATCAACTCTTCGGTCGCATTTAATTTGTCTACTATGTAGACATTGACACTTTCTGTCGCATTTAATTTGTCTATCGTGTCCCACGACTGCCTCGTGAGGCCAGCCGGAATTATCGACAATAAAATGGCATGCATTTTTTAATCATCCGGTCATTACCCGAGTACATAGCCTTTCATTGAAGGCTCTTCCCTAGTTAATGAGACTTAGGGGAATTGGGGATATTGACTACCCAGAGTCACATTTTGTTTATCCGGCATGAAGAATATGAGTAATCTTTAACAACAAGAACTAGAGAGAGAAAGTGGGAAGGAAGGAGGTATTTCTAGTGAGAGAAAGTAAAGAAAAAGAAATGCATTAAGTGTGTGAAAATACAACCAACCAACCACCTCTCCAAGGCATGGAGAGGTGTTTATATACTTACAAGGGGCGGATGGGCCTTGGCTTGATGGGCTTATCCATGGGCCTTGGTCTAACTACCTATGTAAGTTTCCAAAAATTACTTAACGAGCTAACGACTGTTATCTATGGAAGTGACCGACACTTTCGTGTTCCTAACAATCTCCCCCTAAGGGAGGTCACTCCATTTTACAAAATTTAAACCTAGCATACTATGCTTCATCTTTAGTCTTGAGCTCGTTTAACTTCAATCATTAACTTGTGATTTGATGTAGTGATCATTGACTTTAGGCTTGAGCTTGTTCCTTTATCTTGTCTTGAATGTGATCTTGAACACCTTGAGATCATCAACCAAGTATAATCTTGTTTTGCCATCTTGTAATCATTGCCATCTTGTGAACTTGTGACTTCTGGACCGACATGCATCTTTCTTGAAATTCTTTAACTTTAACACTTCGTCACTTCGAGAAAGACGTTCGGTATCAAAGTGACGAAAACTTCTTTGAAATTCTTTGACTTTAATACTTTGTCACTTCAAGAAAGACGTACGGTATCAGAGTAGCAGAATACTTGAAATATGTACTTAAGCTTTCATGATGTCGTTATGTTTGTCGGTCGGGTATGAGCATGTGGCTATGAATCTTGTGAGTCAGCTGGAATCAGGTACCTTCACCTCCATCTTTAAGTATCCTGCATTAAAATAGTTAGCAATAAAGCGGAGGGACGAATATGGCTTTGTCATTTGCCCGTGTTTGGTTGGAGTAACCTTCGAATCTGTGAGGATCGACCTGTGATCAGGTAGATTCAATTTAAGAAGAATATCCTTGACAGGATTTCCAGCTGAAGTATAGAATCTTTCTAACACATTTGCATTAGATTCATCAAACTCAGCATGTTCTCATTACCGGAACGTCTCAAAGCAGACAACACGATAAGAGTGAACCAGTGAGTTACTATCTCACCGATTGAATAGAAAAATCAATTTGAAAAGTCAATCGACGTGTCACTTGCTAAAGTGGTTTTGTGACACATCGAGAGTGTTAATCATTTCAAAAATTCATCAATCGTCGATCCATAACTGAGCGAAAGTTTGCTTCATTATTAGAATCGCACCGTTGTTGCTTTCCAGTTGTCACAAGTTTGATTCATAAGAATCGCACAAGTCACCTACCATGAGCTTGTTTGATGTTGGCTCAAGCAGGATTTCCATCTTCACTGTGAATACTTAAGTATCACTCGGATGTTCTGGCAAAATCACAAGGATAATGCGTAGGACTCTTTATATTTCTCGTTATTCACATTGTGTGAGATAGCAAGCATAATTTTGACAAGTGTCCTAATGAGATTTATGGATGATCTCTTTTGGCTCTAGACTCAATAGTGCACTTTAGTTTTAGTGATCGAAGGCTGGAGCAGACTGCCACCTTTTCAATACCAACTAACTCGGAGTGAGAAAGTTGATAGAAATGCGTGTAATCTCTGTGAGAAATGAAACAAGAGTCTGTTGAGAGACCTTGAGTGGCTAGGGAGGGTTGTGCTTAGCGTCACTGGGTCCATGACAGTCTTCAATGTCAGACAACACCTTAGTGTTTCCGAATTATGTATTGACCCGGTTTCTGCCTAAGTGTATGGAGGGCTTCTTTCTTTTCACCCTTTATCCTTACATTTCTTTTTCATTCTTCAACCCCTTCAATGCTTACCGAGACTTCATAACTAACACCTTGTTGGGTTTGTTCCAGTGTTAGCTCCATCTCAGTCGGCATTATTCCCGATTCTCACTTTTTCTCCTTTTGTATCATACCTAAGGACTTCTACACTAACTAGTGGATATCCCTGGGTAGATCCCTCCGGTTCTGGCTGGATCATGGGATTTGAATACCTATGCCTAACCACCTTATAACTCCATAAATTTAAGTACATGGTCGGTCTTTTGGGTATTCCATCACAATCAAAACCAAAATCATTGAAAAGTTCAATCAAAGTGTTTGATATAAATATCAAAAGATTTACACTTTGAGAGTTTTTCATCATCACTAAAAGCTCCCCCTTAACATGTGCATCGTAATCGTAGTACATGCTAAGTGTGGAGTGCATTGAGTCCATTTTATCTGATCACATTTCAATACAAATTAGATTCAGTTTAATCACATTTTCTCCCCTTATCCAAAATGTTAATCCCTTGATATTTTGGATATCAATTGATTAAACGTTCGGGGACAAAATGTTACACAATATCTAACAGGAACATTTTAATGCTCCCCCTCAATATTTGAGGGTATATAAGACAGTGTTGAGTACAATAATTTGAAATTTTTTGAATTTACTAAGAAATTCTTGAAAATTTTATACTCGAGCACTTCTTAATATCACCATAATGTCTACACTACATATATACAAATTTCACAAGTTATTTATTACATACAAGGTTTGACCTGTTATGATGAGGACATCATATGATAAATCATATGGTCCTTTGCAGCAGTCGAAAGTCTCCCTCGTACGGTCTCCCACCAACAAATTTCTCCAAGCTCCGCATAATCCTCCTGGTCTTTAGCTGTTTATCAATTGCCTGGATCATAGCTCCTGCTTTATCTCTATCACTTTGTCTCCAGATAGTCTGAGGCAGATACTTCATTATAATTCCCTTTAGACGATCATCAAGATACTTCATCTGAATTCCCTTTAGGGTTTTTAATAAGGAGTGTCAATAGGATTTGGCAATTGGTTTGAGCTAAAACGGGTCAAAAATGAAGAAATAAGGTCGCGGGTTCCAAATAGGTTCGATTAGGGTTTTCATGGTTTCCTTGGCTTATAATTCGAGTAATCTTGATTGGGAATGATGGAATACTGACCCTTGGCCTTATATAAGGGATTATAAATGAGAATTGATTGGTGGTTTAAGTTAAAATGGGTCAAAATAGAAAGAATAAGCCGTGGGTTGGATTAGGGCTTGTATTGGATTTATTAGGGTTTTCTAGGCTTCAATCTTTTGTATATTGCTAAGATAAAGATATATAATGAATTGTAAACTCATTTTATGAGTCTACAATAGCTCTTGGTTGATTGTTCGGGATTAAAATGGTTAGAAACGAGAAAACGGGTCGAATGATCATTTAGGGCTCATTTAGGGTTTCTCGGATTCATTTTACGTACACATGAAATAAGATGATGAAATAATGATTGAATAGGATTGATATGATTGTAAAATAAGTTATTACAACTTATTTGAGTGTTGGTTTAGGTTTATTTATATTGGTATATATATGTATATATATATGTATTATATAGTAATGTTTATATATAACTAATGATCATTCTTTCTTATTCACAGTTTCTATATTTAGGATTCGTATCCCCAAAACTGCGTTTGAAACAACTTTGCAGCAGCCACGAACACCCCTTGCATAGACCTAAACAACCATATAATACAAGTTTCGAATAGCCCCAAACACCCTTTAATATAACCACAACTATTTTATGTAATCTTATTCATTTTTGGTTTCTTATTCCAGGGTCAAACAAGAGGAAGCTAAAATCACTGCTTGGGAGAACATGCAGAAACCAAAAGCAAAAAACAGAAGCTTTATTCGGAAACATGAGGTTTGTTTTCGCTTTTCTCGACGTGAAATTTTACTATGCGAGTTTTTATCTTTTTGTGTGTTTATCTTTCCTTGCTAAGCTTGGAATCAGGGATGCTAGATAACATGTCAAGCCTAATATGAAAGAATTCTTACATCGAAAATGATACAACCAAAAGGAACAAAATAAATTCACATGGCATAGATTTTACTAAGGATGGGAATGTTTAGTTAGAATAGGCGTTTACCATTATAAAATGAAGTTTTCAAACGGATGTATAATTTTTTGTAATGATATATATACTGTGGTAATCTATCCTGGATTGCATAAACGAAGATATACTCTATTAGCTAGATGGGGGCGTTCGATGGTCTCGTGTCTGCGTTGTGCGTTATGCTTTGGCCTTTTATGCTCTGCAAGTAAGTGTGTCTTGATACCACATAAGTTGATAAGCTATTTTGACAAATTACCATCAGTTGTTTAAATAAGTCTAACAATTGAAACACTTCAAAATTGTCATTTCTTCTTTGGATATACGCAATGAACACTCATATATGCAATCCCAATAACCCCTTCAGTTGAAGTAGTGGTGTTCCGTCGATGAGGTTATTACAACACATTTGATATTACAAGATCTTACCTAGACACTATAGCTGATAATGTGCGACTTAAAAGTCCCAAAAAGGTTAGCTGCTGCAGATTAACTTGATCTGTGAAGGCTCAAATGGATAAACGAGTCGATATGGGTCGCGTTTTTTCTTGGATGGTTCTAACAGATAGGTTTTAGTATTTCAAAGATACCTTTAGTATTGACACACGAAAGTAATGTTTGTCCTGTTATGCAAGTTTTAAAAAAATTAACTCTTAAAGGGGTTGTTTGGATTTAACTTTGACAGCTTATGGGCTTGGAAAAACTAATAATTTAATTTTATTTCCAGTTTATGAGCTTATAAGTTAAGCTCATGGCTTATTTAAGGTTATGAGCCAAAAAAGTGGTGTTTAAAAGCTTTTCCAAATTTACATAGACTATAAGAAATTTCTTCTCATAGTTATTGGCTTTGTGTAACACCCCCAAATTGGGTCGCAGCGGAATAAGGGTCCGGGGCGTGTTACTTCTCAGATCAACAACACAAGATAATATAAGAACGACCAAAAAGTCGTTTAAAACTGATACATTGGATTTAATAAAGTATGTGTTACAAAAGCCCGAAGCTTTACTTGTTTACTTGTTATTATTACAAAGATTTCCATCCCATAACAGATACACAAAATGTAATGCGACTAAATCTTTAATGCATGACCTCATAAATAATACCACCAATGTATCCTTCGTACCTCGTGCTTAATGACCTCCTGAGGGAAAAACATTGCATTTAAAACGTCAACATAAAGTTGGTGAATTTCATAGGTTTATGTAAATGTATATGCAGGACCGCAAGACTTTCCCAGTGATAATGCAACAGATGCAGACATCACAAAATGTAATTACGTTTACCTAAGCTCATGTTCATCTCGTGACACCCGAAGTCGACATAATTGGAATAATTATTATAATAATATTGCCTACATTGCCCGTGATGATGTTCAACCCGTAACATCCAGTATCCGACATGATATACGTTCGTTTCCAGTGATAGCTAGTCACCCGAACGGGGAGGTCAATCCCAAATAGATCTATCTATAATCATTCGCGCTCACATTCTAGTAATTGACAGTTCATGATTCATGGGCATAGTGGGTTATCGCTACTTAGGCAAAACGTAATCATGATAAAATGTACACTTGCGTCCAATTTGTAAAACATGCATATGTTTCTCACCCCAAAAACTTGTAATTTAATAATTGTAAAACATGGGGCTATGAACTCACCTTGAGTGAGTAAACTGATAACAAAATATCCCAAGTAAAAACGCGTCACGCTAACGCCCGAATGCAACCTAGTTAATATAGGTCGAATCAGTATTCAAGTACGTTGTCTAACAACAACTGTATATAATCCTATATAGTTATCATCGTACTATCGTTCGGGCTATCATAATTTAAGAGGTCATGACATGACGCACGAGGAGTTAGGACACTTTAAATCGTAAATCCAACAACTCGTCAATACGCCATCCGAAGAAGCCTCATTATGAAATTCCCTAGTATTTTTAGCCACTTTCGGATAACTAATAACATATATACTATCTATTTTAGCTATATCACCATCTATTTATAAGTGAATCGTAATTATAAAGTAATAAACGTTTATATTACGCCTTTAGTATAAATAGACATAACTTTGTCGTTTTTTAAGCTGTTTATCGCTGTTTTTCTTAGCCCAACGTCTTTCATAATTATGACGAGTGATCATAAAATCACATTCTTAGGTTTTTGAGATTCTGTGATGAATAGTGTTTTTACTGTTCATTACAGCTCATATAATCGTTTTTATACTTTTAATTAACGTAAAACCCATTTTTGTCGTATCTTATTCGTTATATTAGTAAAAGTGACATAACTTTGTCGTTTTAAGCCCGTTTCTCGCTTTTCTTACGCCCACGCTTTCGTATTAAGACGAGTGATCATAAACTTGTAAATTGTTTTTATAAAAATTGTTTTATAAAAGTATTAACTATCGTAAACTTGTAAATGGCGTATCTTCTTCGTTATTAATCGGTTTTTCGAGTTCTTTATGACCCCTCGATCCTTGTGACATGTAGTATTTTATAAAATCATAAAACATATATGTAAATTTCGAATTACAAACAGCCCCTTAAGATATTTTTTCCAAAATGTGTTTAAAACTTGTTTTTAGGACTTTTTAGCTTTACCACTTTGTTACAAACCCATTAGAACCCTTAATATCTTATGTCTCACATATATTAGGTCCATTAGGTCATGTTTTGTTCATGTGAGTCCAAGATAACAAGATTAACATGTTATTTTACCATTTTTACTTGTAACTCATAAGTTGACTTTTAGAAACCCTAATTTGCACTTAAACATGTTTACTCTTAAGCATCATGTTAAAACACTTATACATTCCTTCTAACATAATATTATCATCCATATGACATGTAAATAAGTGTACAAAACATTAATCATATGTAGAAATCCATTTTACATATTCAAAAGTACCCTAGATGGTGATTTAACTAAGTATAACATATGAACACATAAAATCTTAGTTATGAAATGATTAAGCTTTATATATAACCTTGTGTGGATGAGTAGAGAAAAGAAAACCAATCACACCCTTGTGATTCAAACTCTTGGCTTGAAAAATTAGAATGAAACCCTAATTTTTCCCAAGTAAACCCTTTCTTTCTTTTCTTGATTCCTTCCTTGCAAATGGTGAACCAAACCTTGGAACCACCTTAGAATACCTTAAGTATGATGTGAGTATGCTTGTATAATGATAGAAAATCAAGCAATGGATTACCCAAAATAACTATTTTGAGCCGTGGGGTATAGAGAGGACAAAGGAGAGATTTTTGTGATTTTTGGTTAAGTGTTTATGAAAGAAAGAGTGCATGCATGCTATTTATAGTGAAAATATCTAATTAACCTAACCATGGTCACTTTCTAACCCTTGCACAAGGTTAATTAGTCAAGTGGTTCATGGTGTAAGAGTTGGTTCCCTATGATCTTTCTTAACCTAGATATTTTGAGCAAGTTGATAATTCTTGGTCCTATCCTTGAAATTTCGGCCACATAGGCTCCCATGTGATGTTATATTGATTATTTTGGGTATTGGGTATAATCGTGGGTATTCGTTTAAGCGTAGTTAGGTTTTGGTGCTTCCGGGAATGCCGAAACGCGTTTTATCACGAAACGTAAGCATTTTACGTAGCCAATAAAAATAAGATGAACAATGTTATTAATTATCCTCATAATAATCATATAACACTTGCTTGATATAAACATTTAATCGTTTAATGCCCGTTTACATTGAATGATCATTTTTAGTTTACGCGATTTAACTTAACGTTTACGGTTTAAGAGCAAACACGTAAAACCCTAAAAATAAATTGTGAATTACATAATGTCATACAATGACCTAAAACACGAGGTGTTATATAAGTACTATGGATTTAGATGGAGTAACTTGTTTAAATTGGTAAATGTTAGGATTACATCCAAAACGCCTTTACATGTTGCTTATTAACTAACTACACCGGTTAGTTAACCCCCGTATAAACCCTTTGTTTACTCTCACTTTAAGAGTAAGATACCCCTAGAACAACCCGTAGAGCCAATCCTTTAGGAATTATACCAATTGTTTGTTTCATTACACCTTTACACCTTAGTCTACCCTGTTATATTAAGTTTATTTTATAGTTGCTAGTTACTTAAAGTGTAAAATTTTTATTTCCCGAGTCTTGTTTCAATTTTGGTATGGTTGGAAGAATTTGCACATTGTAAAAAGGAAAGTATATCATAGTCAAAACTCATGTATTTTTACTACCATCGCAATTAAATGGTACGTCCGAAGAACGAAGAATTACCGAAGGAATTATCCAGAATTATTATGATCGTGAAGATGGTGAAACTACTCCGAGTTTCGTATATAGTTAGATGTTTAAAAAAATATCAAAAAATTAGAAAAATTGCAACAAAAAAAGAGAAGAAAAGTTTGAAGATAATTGTTTCGCAACTACCGAAGGAATTATATGAAGGATCGATTATTCGTTGATACAAATTGACGATGTAGAGTATTATATAAAGTGGAAGATATCGTCA
>BQNB010094773.1:1366-23348 GCA_026074375.1 Tanacetum coccineum
AGTGGGAAGAGGATTCCTAGCAACCGCCAATGCAGTTATAGATTGTAAGAAAGCCAAAATAGCGGTAGGAGAAGGGATCAATAGGTCGATATTCGAAGTAAAAGGAATCAAACTAGGTGAAGAGGAAGCACTCTATTGGACCACATTAGGAAAAAGGGAGTCATACAAACCACGACCTAGTTCGGATGGTGTGGGAGCTCGAACCCCTTACTATGCTAAGAAGGAATTCATGGACTGTAACTTACCCGACGGATATGAAATAACCAGAGATAGTGCGACGCCGTCTAGACTATCAAGCGACCGCGTCAGGATTTTTCCTGATGGCGTCACGCCCTCAGCCATGTGAAAATTCAAAAATTTTCAATTATTCTCGAAAAGTAAATTGTGCAATATCTAAAATTTGTAATTTTCTTGTAAACCTACAGAAACCTATGATTATATCATCACTTTCATCCTATCTTTATTGCTTTCATAAAGACAACCCTAAAGTTTCGTTGTATATATCATTATCCCGCTGATTTTACGCTAGGTGTAGTTGTCTTTGTCTTTGATTTACAGGTTATATTTGATGAGAAGAAGCTTGAAAGTTCTTAGGAAGTTTCATTAGAAGATTTTTGGAGGACGATTTAACCAGTTATCGTATGTTTCTTCTCCATTATTAAGAAAACCAGGGGAGTACTAGTTTCTTTTACTTGTTTTCTTTTCCTTTTATTCATTTTACAGGTGCTTTTAAAGAACATTGAGGACAATGTTTAACTTAAGTGTAAGGGGGGAATAAGCTTTAGAAACTATTCCTTTAATTTCCATTTGCTTGTTCCTTAAAATGATAAGTAATATATCGAAACATAGCATAGACGGTAATTTTATCCCAAATTAAAAAAAATTATGACATATATCGACAAAAACCAAGTATTAATTACGTCTCATGGATAGGAATTTATATGACTAGCACAAAAAACCCTCAAAATTCCACCCTAAAAATGTGAGATTCGCCTTTAGCTCTTTAGGAATTCGGGTATCTATTTTTACCTAAGATAATTTATATCTTTAGCTTTCTCGAGTTAATGTTCGAATGCAGTCATATGTGTTTATTCCGTCATTACGGATGTGTACGTATGGTCTTTATCCCCTTTTTTGGAGCATTTGTATGGGTAATAAATTATATGAGTGTACCGGTAGTGTATTAAATTCTAGAAATTGTTTTTGTGATGCATCCCGAGACCGCATAGTGAGAATTAGGATTTGATAAATGATAAGAGACACTATGATTAACCCATGTTTTAAACCTGTAATTGTTATGATGGTCACCTCGATCATATAACTATCTCGCACCCTTGCCATGCTCTCATTTTTAGTGCAAGATACCCCTAGTACACCCCTCCGAGCCTATCATTTTTCACGGTTCTCGTAATTTTCTGGTTAATCCGAATTATTAATGAAGAACATTGTTAACCCTTAAACTAATTGTTACACCCAAATCGCCTTAGCCTACCTTGTATGTACTCGCTTTTAGTACATTATTGTTTTAACCCAAGTTAATTATTGAGTACACGGTTGCTAAGTCCTTATCCTTGTAAATACAGTTTTGGGACGATTAGGATTCATGGTAGTATTTATTTCATGGAAGAATAGGGAAGAAAAGTTAAGTCAATACCCCCCATATGTTTTTCAAATGATCTCCATGTTATGTGAATCCACCTCATTTCGGGTCATTAGTTAGATTGTAATTATGAGTTTTAAAACTCAAGTGTAGGGGTGTATTTATAAACCCCGAGTGATGTATTATGTAAAAAAATGGAAAATAAAAAGAAAAGAGATTGATGTAGAGTTCTGTAGAGATTGTATATCTTTGTCCGTGTCTTTGGCTTAGCAACCCAATCAGCGTGTATTCGTATAAATAATTAGCTAACCCTTTCACCCCAAATTCACCCAAAAAGTCACTCCCCAAATGTATCCCATCCGTTTCCGTTTCCATTTATGTTATCTTACACCTACACCCCACAACCCTTTAAAAGACCTCTTTGATAGTAATGATTAATACTTGCGCCTAGCGGTGGAGGTTTGATCCTTTACCAAGCCTATGGTAATTTATATGCTATGACAGGTAATGAGTGTTAATTTTCCGTTTCCCATAGTTGTTATAATTTATTATACACCCAAGAGAAAGAGAGAATCCCAAACACTTATGTGAGGTGCTAGTATATACTTTTCGTGCCTTTAATTACGAGGTCTAGGAGGTTGTGTTGTAAACTGCTGTTTAAGAGTACGGTTAATAATGCCCCCAATTATTTCTATTGTCTAGGTAGAAAAGCCTATTTTGCTGAGGGATAACAATCCCAAGTGTAGGGGGCATTTGATGAGGTGTCATTTTATACACTATTTCGGGGTCATTTAACCCCCTAAATCATGCAAATATGCCCAGATTATGTGCTTAATCGTTTGTTTTCATGTTTTTAGCACTTGGATGGCATTTGGAGGAAATACACGTGACTTGGGCTCATTTGGAGAAGAAACGGACAAGACTACGACTCTACACCATTTATCTTGAAGAATTGTGCATACAGAGCGTGGAGATGGCGTCGCAGGCTTCAAGCGACGGCGTCAGGATTTTTATAGTGACGGTGTCATGGATTTGCGACAGCGTCAGGACGTAGCCGACTTAAACCGGCTCTAGAAGATTCTACTTGGCGACGGCGTCACGACTACAACACGACGCCGTCGCGACGCTTTTCTTATATATACAAAACCGATTTTAGGGTTTTTAGTGTGTAACTTTGTATAACTTTTGGGAGACGAACCCTAATCATTCTAGCAGCTTTTAGGCCGTCTTTAGGGCCTCAAAACCCTATTGTAACTGACCTTAATCCATGTTTTAATCAAGTAAGATTGTTTATCTTTAATCATTCAATATGTCTATGTGTTGTTTGATTGATTTATGTTCTTGCTTTCTTTATAACATGCTAGGCTAAACCCTCCTTTGTATTTACTTATGATTGTATGAAACTTAGATTGTAGATCCTTTTAATGTTGCTTCTTGTGATGGATGTGCGCGTTAGGCTTTAGAAAACTAGCCATAAGATATTAAATTGGCATAGACGTCTAGGGAAACGCGAGTGTGTAGAAAGGATACCATCGGTAACAGTCTTCATACTACCTTACCCCTAATATGGTTGATCCCTCTTAAGATATTTCAATTGCATTTAATATACTCTTAGGGGCCTTGTAATAGTCTTCATACTACCTTACTTGTGCGTTGCCTTAACGGAATATTAAATAGATGGCGGGTTCGTGTAATTCGTTCATGACTTAGGAAATACTTACACAGATCATCACAAGTGTGACAAAGCAACATGATATTACAAAACAATCTTCATGAAAGAAACAATGCTTCCCCTTGACTTAAGATCTCCTTGAACATGCCACCGTTATAATAAGCTGCAAATCATGATCTTCTTCCCCTTTTTGTATCATTCATAGGGGTCTTGTGTAGATACGCAACTGTGAAACATCCTCAAGTGGTGCATGTAGATGGTTAAATATGTGAACAATAAGCTTCCCCTGAAAAGTATATTAACCATCTCTTGAATCTTTAATTCTGTAGGCTCTTTGTAATGATCACTGATGAAGTAAACTAAGTATAACGTACTTGATGATGAAGTAGAATAACCCAAACTTATGTCTTATGTCTATGCACTCTTTATGTAATATGATAAGAATTCTAATATTATATCTTCTATTTTAGTTTTATGAGTAGACCTCTGATCTCTTGATAAATCGCGCTGCCATATACATGAGTCATGAACCACGTGGTTAGTAAATACCTGTGAGTACTACATTGTATCTCTTATATCAGTGTAAAAACTAGTTTTATCAAGTTTCATCATAAACCGTATATAACCAAACCCCCCCAAGTTATTCCAAGACAAAAATTATAATAAGAACACAAACCCAGTAGGGAAAAATCATTCTATCTCAATTAAATGGATAGTAATCCTCTTCGTTACCAATTATAACAATACATTCCAAAAAATGATGCCATTAAAACATTGTAAACATAAAATCAATCTGTGTGTGTGGTATCAATATCGAACAATGCTAGCGTATTAATTCATTAAGCTCCAAGCAGGTGTACTAATAATGCTCTTAATGCTAGCAGTACAACTTTAATAACACCGGACCAATAAGATGTAGTAACTGATTTTTAAACCTAGCAGTACTAAAAAATCAGCAAGCAGCTTTTAAGTGTTCACAGTTCAAAAACCCTAAGCAGTCGTAAACACTTGATAATTACTACTGGCGTTAGTATTAACTTCGATGCTTGGCAGTATTAACTTTTAATGCTATCTCGGCAGTATTAACTTTTAAAGTATTAGCAGCATTTTAAAGGCAAAGATGTGGCATTTATAATATTTTGGCAGTAGTAAATATCATCGAGCAGTTGAATGATAACACTGACAGCCACTAACAATTAGATCTTAGCAGATTATAATATACGAGCAGCATAAACTTTCCTTGCTTGTTGCATACGAACCTTCGTAATAGTACAAGTACTAACTTCTTTGTCCAAACAGTTGTAATCAACTCAACAAGCAGCATTAACCCATGAGCCAAGCAACAACAACCTCTCCCTTGACTCAACAGCTCAACGTAATAACAAGCAGTACAAAAATTTTATTGGCAGTACTAACCAATATGTAGCAGTATTAACCATCACATACCTGTTGTTACTTTTTCTTGCGTTTTTGATGCTGCTGCTCCTTTTAAGAACCGAAACATCAACCTTCTCTTGACGTTGCCAACCTGTTGTTTCAATATAATCACGCCTTGATCGATTCTTTAGTATATAAAGAGTTTGTTACCTTGGAAGAATCCAAAATAACAAAGATTGAGACTTTGTGGCTATACCAAAGTGTATGCGGAAACTACACTTTGATACTCTAGAGAAATGTATGAAACTAGTTAGTAAAGATCCACTACAAACAATAAATACAAAATCACTGCTTCAATAGTAATAAATAATACGAGTAACTCTCTAAGTACTAGGAGTTCGCAACCTTGAGCAATTACAAGATTCTCTCTAAGTGTATATCTTAAAGTATAATAATACTACTCTAGGGATCTACTTCCCCCTTTATACAATACAAGGAGCCCGTTACAAATATATTCTGTCTATCTATTAGGAACGATTACAATTCAAAATAAATGATCGAAAATGCTCTCCATACCTTTTATCTTATATCATCAGCTTTGACTATTTAGCAGTATACAAAATTCTTCAATAGAGTATTAAGTTTCTTGGCAGTATTAACTTGTGCTGGCAAAAAAAAAGTATAAACTTGTGCTGGCAGTACTAACCTTGTGTGGCTATACTAACCCCTTTTAGTACTGTTGGCAGTATTTAGTCATATGAAGATTTATTCCAACAATTCCCTAAACTTGTGATTTGTCCTTTAAATCAACAAGTTTATTCTGAATAAAATTTTTACTGTGATGATTCACTTTTGTCATTTCTGCACTTGAGCTCTTATGATCTAAGGAGTTCAAAAGCTTGTGAACTTTCATGGTCTACCTCCAATCTTGTACTCAACATCTTTGACAACATCTCTTGACTCAAGGGATACTTCTTTTCTGTCAACATATGGATCGCCAATCCATTGTTCATCAACAAAATATGAATACCACAGAAATCGTGTAATTTCAGCTCAAAAAGATTTGTATTCATGGTTGGTTTTTCCAAATCTCATCATTCTCATCAGGCTCAAGCAGGTGTGTTAATCTCCCAAAGCATAAGATCAAACCTTCTGGTGTGAAGAATGTATCTCTACTTATAAATAAACCTGAAGACAGTTGTTTCTACATCCATTCTGTCAAAATCTTCAAGCATTTCACTTAGAATCTTATAATTCTTTGAGCTTCCATCTCCTCTAAAAACTTGATAGTACTATGTAAGGTTCTGTCAAACACAACTGTATTTCCAATTACAATAGGAAACTTAGTTGATAAGGATTCCAATATCTCTATGGGAGTTTCTTTATTGTATACATCAGAAATTTCTGGAGCTTATCTTTCTCACATCTTCTAATTTTGTCTCTTCTTGTTTGTTTCTAGGAAATGGTCTTAGTCCTCTTTGCTGTTGGTATTCTTTGGGAACTTTCTTCCTTTTTTCTCTTGAGTAAAACTTTTTCTTTCATTAATCTTTTCTGGAGACTTTCTTTCTCAGAGACTTTTGCTTCTTTACTTGCTTTCTCTGCATCCAAGGCACAATAACTTTTGATTAATGCCCATAGCTCTTTCATAAAATAGGCCTTACTTCATTGTAAGAATCCTTAAATCAGAGTTCTTAATAATTTCCTTGGTTCTTCATATATATTGACATGTTTTTCTAGCTTGAGCAATAGACTTTGGCTTCATTTTGAGAGAATGATATCTAAGGACTGAAGGATCATTCCAGTAATCTTTTTTGTAGTTAAGACTTCATCCATAGCTTTTTTCTTTTCCTCTTCATCCCATTTTGTCTGCAATTCTATGCTCTCTAGCAATTTGAGACTTTGTTTCTCAGCATCTGTCTTCAATCCTAATGCTTCAGCAACTTATCGTTCTTGCTCAAGCTCCTTCTTGGATTTTTTTGGGCTCTTCTCTGTCAGTATACCTTTACCATTATTTTTCTCTTTTCTACGGCAATTCTTCTTGATTAAGTAGCCGTTTCTCCTGCTGTAATATTATTGTGTACTTCTGGCTTAGTATAAACTGGAGGAACTTCTTAACTAGCTAGATCTTTCTCGGCGCCAGCAGAGTACTAATCTCATCATAGCTTTCCCATGCCTCTTGCTATGATGACTTCAGTTGGGTTTTATTTTTCTTGTATAAAAAGTTAAGGTTTCAGTGCTTGCTTTTTCATGAACCCCCTTCAGATCTTAAAACCTTATTAGAAAACTTCCTTCCCCTGTTTGGAAGAATCATCTTCAAAACCGTAGCTCTGAAAAGAACAAATCTAGAATGTCTTCCTTGCCTTCCCAACCTTTATCTGAGCCTCTAGTTTCTTGACCCTTAATATAAGCTTAGTGTAAGCAGAACTGTAGGTTTGCTTAGTCTTGGTCAAATCAGCCTCTAGAACTCCAACCCTGTCAGAAAGTATGTTAATCAAATTCATCAATTCTTGGAGTTTCAAACTACCCTCATCACTTCCATGTGAGTGAACAGCATGGAGAGGTGAGTCATGGGGTGTAGGAGGATGATATTCTGAGCCAAGGTGAGTTGGGGAAGGTTGTGTAGGGGAAGGTTGAGGTGTAGGTGGTTGAGGGGATGGTTGAGTATGTGTAGATTCAGGTGTAGGTGAAGATGTAGGTGTAGGGGAAGGTGAAGATGTGGATCTCGAAGGTGAGGATTCAGCAGCATCTAACATATTTGGAAATAAATCAACTTCCTGCCCTGAAAAACCCTTGGTGATTCTCTTCATGTTGCTAAAAACCTTCATGGTGAGAGATGGGACTAAATAGACTCTCGAGTGTTGTTGGAGCTTGTGTCTCTGCATGTCTAAGCATAGTTGGATAAACCTAGGGTACATCAAAAACTTATGGGGACTAGATATGTTAGACACCATATGGTCAAAGATCATCCTAGAAAAATTGAACTTTCTATCTGTGGCTAAACAAATGACAGCTGCTGCAATGTTACTGCTAAACTGCTCCCAAGCAGTCTTCTTAGGGCTTAAACAGTGAAGGATATTATGTATAAGAAACCTCCATTGAGGTGAAAATGCACCTTTTTGAAAGGTTAACTTATCTGAGTTAGTAGCATATCCCATAAGCGCCAGTGAGGCAAAGATTCTTCTCTGTAGTTGAAGAGAGGTAATCCCATTTGATATCCATTTAGATGTCGCCATTAGAGAACTCTTCCGAGATGACAGTGACGTGTCCATCGATAGTCAGCATGATTCTTAAACGGAGAGCATGCTCATCAGTCCGATCTCAGCAGACTCCAAAATTGTCTTATAAATGAGACACAACCTCTGGGTTTCTTGGTAAGTGTATATGAATTATGGACATGAGTGATGAAATCAATGATTGGATGAAACTGCACTACCGTCGATTTTTCAAGATACGCAAAATATGTGTTTGTCAAAAATTTAAATTTGCGATGAATGAATTTGTAAGTAAACACGTGGGATATGATCGTGTAAGGTAGTATTGGTCTGGGAAAAGTTATTGCAATGTGATAGAGAAACAGAGAAATTAATTTGATCCGATTATTAAGAAGATTGAAATGATAAACGTGAAAGATACTTATAATTTTATAAGTAGGATAGAAAGTCAGTTGGTAAAGGCCTTTACCCTATGTCTATTTGGCGGAAATATCTCAAAGGCTCTATCAAATTAATGTAAAATTTTGTTATGGCCCAAAAACAGTATACCGTTCATCCAAGCAGTATTAAGTTTGGCCTAGCAGTACTAAAAATTGCCTAGCAGTATTAACTTCTCCACCCACAGCAGTACAAGTCCAAGATTTGTAGGACTAAAAGAATTCGTCAACAAAGCTCTCTTTTTGTTCTTTCAGGCTCACAATTCATCTCTCAATTTCTTTTTGGCTCACTTGACACTCTGGTATTTTTCACACAGCTTCTTTCTGTTTTTGAGTCACCAATTCTCTCTTTTGTTTTAGCTCACAATTCACAAAAGTGTAATTTTTGGCAAATTACAGCATAAACGGATTGATGAGTCTTTACCAATAAGCGTTAGCTTTGGACAGCCATTGCTTCATTTAGAAAAACATGGTGCATATGATACCATATAGTTTTGAGTAAATACCAACTATAAGGATTGAGAAGTCTTTACCAGTAGCGTTTGCTTGGACTAGCAATGCTTTATTGAAACAACATGGTGCATGGGACCATATAGTTTTTAGTAAAAATCTATCAACTATCAAAGGATTTGGACAGTTTTACAGGTAGCCGTTTGCTTGGACTTGTTCAAATCTTGATGTCGGATTAGACATGGTGAATTGATGACCATTTTGATGTGTTGTGTAACAAACCAAACACTGTAAGAAAACCATCTAGGTTCCTCCCCTCAATGAGACATTTATGGACTAACATCAATGTCAACTCAGTGTATACCCTGAAACAGTTAGCTTAAAACCAAGACAAACAAAAACCAAACATGGTTCTTGATTAACAGTATTAAGTGTTATGCACAGGATTAACAAAGAAACCTAAACATCACTAGCAGTACTATTATTTAACAAACTTTACAAAAACATATAAGAGATTTGGGCCTTAGGGATTGAGCATTCCAATACTTGAAACCAAGTACTGAAATCTACCTAGCACATCAAAACCTTTATAAGAAGGATCAGCTACATTAAGTTGAGTATCAATTTTAGCATTTGAATCAACTTTATTAGTATTTACTAATCTCTTATAAGTGTGCCTAATCTCTATATGTTTTGTTTTTGAGTGTTGAACAGGATTTTTATGATACAAATATTATGGTTATTATTCAAAGTATATAATAGTGCTCATAAAAATTGTTACCATAATAAGAATTGCGTTTTGGTCCAGAGAACTTGTCCGCCGCAATTTGCAGCAGCACATATTCTAGCTTCAGTTGTAGACGTGGCAACAAGTTTGTTTTGCACTGCCAAGAGATCAACTATTTCCCTAAAAATAGACAACCTCAGTGTTGACTTCCTATCAAGTTGTAGTCCAGCATAGTCACTATAGTATAAGCAAACTAACTCAATGGAGGAAATTTTAGTAGAATTACAAAGACTAGGATGGTTTGCCTTTGAGGTATCTAAAAATTCTTTTGACAGCTAAAAGATGGGAAGTTTTGGGAGAAACTTGAAACCTTGCACATGCACACACTGCAAACATGATATTTGGTCTAGATGCTGTAAGATACATCAAAGATCAATCATGGATCTATAAAGATTTTCATTCCAATATCAGATCGGAATCTTTAACCAAAGGCCTTTCCAAATCAGTGGGAGTGGAGGCAGATTTACAATTGTGTAGTTGAACTTCTTTAGGATTCATGGACTATATTACCCCCCCCCCCCCCCCCCATTTTTTTTTTTTTTTATTTTTTCCCCTTTTTTTTTTATTTTTTTTTTTTCCCCCCCCCCCCCCCATAAATTTTAAATTTTGACATATTTATCTTGTATTATAAATTTGCCTTTCTTCTTTGTTGAACTTGCAACCCAAAAAGAAGGTAAGTTCCCCATGGAACTATCTAAAACTTATCCTTCATAAGCTTTCAAACTCTTCACACAGGCTCCTTCTTGGTAGATCCAAAGATGATGTCATCTACATAAATCTGAACAAGCAAAATATGGCCTTGATGACTTTTGATGAAGAGAGTTTGATCAATTTGACTTTTAAATCCATTGCTCAGAAGATAAGTGGCCAATGTGTCATACCTTCGCTCTCCCAGGCCTGCTTGATGAAGTCCATATAGAGCTTTCACAACTTTGTAGACTTTATCAGGATGGTCAGGATCTTCAAACCCTGGAGGTTGACACACATACACCTCCTCTTCAATTTGACCATATAAGAAAGCACTTTTGACATCCATTTGGTAGACAGTGAAACCCAGTAAAAGAGCATAGCCAAAAAATATTTTATAGCTCTATCTAGCACTGGTGCAAATACTTATCATAATCATTACTCTTCTTTTGTGTATTGGCCTTGGGCAACAAGTCTTGCTTTGTTCTTCAACAATGTCCCCTCTCATCCTTCTTGTTTCTGTAGACCACTTTGTACATAGCCCTAATGCCTTTAGGCAAATCTACAAGAACCCATACATTTTGTAGCTTGAACTGTAGGAGTTCCTCTTGCATTGCCTCTACCCAAGCAGGATCACTAAGAGCTTTAGAAACTCTCTTTGGTTCTTCTTGAGATAAGAAACAGGCAAAAAGGCATGTATGCAAGTCCTGGTGAGTCTTTCCTTCATAAATGGCACTAAGAAATCCTAGTTCAGAATAAGAAGTAAGATGTTGTTCATCCTTCTAGTTTGAACAGAAGACTGCCACATCACCAATCACATGTCAATTGGATGATCCTTGTGAATTCGCTTGTATGAGGAGTAGAAGAAACTGCATAAGATGGTGAAAGATTCCCCAAATCAATGCCTTGATCCTCCTCTTGTGAGTCTTCAGTTGTAGGAATTGGTCCCATCAATCCTTCAGAAGTAGCAGTATTAACTTCAGAATCAGCAGTACTAAGTTCTCTACTACCAGTATTAACTTGTGGACTGGCAGTATTAACTTGTGGACTGGCAGTATTAACTTGGTGATCATCAATACCATCATCCTGAAAGCTGCAATCATCATGATTCCCATCTTGATCTTGTAATTGTACATCATCCACAGATTGAGGTGTAATATCTTCAAAGTATGAAGCATCCTTCCAGATTGGCATGAAAATACAATCTTGATCTTTTTGAGAGGATATGTTGGACTCAGAACCTTCTTGCATACCTGCAGAAACATTAGAAAAAGTCCCTGCAACTACTGGCACATAATTCATAGTTTGGGTTAGAGAATCAAGATCAAACAGCCACTTGGGACCATTTCCCTCCAACATAGGTTTATTCTCTAGAAACCCAACATGCAAGTTTTCCTGTACTTTCCTAGTTCTAATGTTGTATACCCTAAAAGCTTTGCTACTTAAAGAATACCCAACAAAGAAACCTTCATCACTTTTGCCATCAAACTTGCCCAACTTATCTAAGGTATTAAGAATTGTAACATGACATCCAAATGGCTTCATAAATCCTATAGCTGGTTTAATACCCCTAAAGAGTTCATAAGGAGTCTTATTATGAGGCTTGACAACTAAGACCCTATTTTGTACATAGCAAGCAGTAGAAACTGCTTCTGCCCAAAATGTTGTAGGTAACTTAGAATCTGCTAACATAGTTCTAGCAGCCTCAATTAGAGTCCTATTCTTTCTTTCAGCTACACCATTTTGTTGAGGTGTCCTGCCCCTGCTACATTGTATTATCTCTTATATACCTTTTTCTTACAGAACTCATCCATACTTGGTTTTTAAATTCAGTCATTGTCACTTTGATAATTTTAACCTTCTTATCATTAGATTTTCTTTTCCTTGATAAAGTTTTTAAGGATCTCATAGTTTCATCCTTATTTCTTAAAAAGAAAAACCATGAAACCTACTAAAATCATCAGTATATACAAGCATATTTTTTATTGCATTAAATACTCACAAAGTGGACCAAACAAAATCCATATGTAGCTATAAATAATGGCTTAGTAGTGGGACTAAAAGCCTTGGTTTACAAAGAGGCTATATGTTGCTTGCATTTAGACAGGAATACAGTTTGGTCATTCTAAACCTTTTTAAGGACAATCTCTACAAGATTATCTTGAAAGTTTATTGATATTTTTGAAATTGGGACATGACCAAGCCTCCTATGCCATAACATTGATTCCTCAGATGTAGCCTTTGCAACTAGACAAGTTAAACCATCTTTGGGAACTATGTTTTTCATATCAAAACTGTACATATTGTTCTGTCTAGGAATTTTAAGTAGTACTTGACTTTCATCAGGCAACTTAAAATTTGGAGACAAACAGACATTCAGATTCAGTAAAATGAACATAGTTCTTTTTGTCACCACATTTGTGAGGAACTAAAAATGTTAAACTTCAACTTTTGACAAAGTATACATTACTCTCAAAATCAAGTTTATCAGTTTTAATAGTAACTTTACCAGTGATTCTTCCTCATTTGCTCCTCACCAAAAGTATCAATTCCTCCATCTAATTCTTTGAAATCTGAGAGTGAGCAATGTTTCAGAATGTGCCTTTAGCATCCATATCCACAATCCTTTTTCATTCAATTGGTAGTTGCTCTGCACACAAAACTTATGAAGTTAGTTATTTTTGGGGACCCAAGCATACTGACTTGATTCTTGCTCGTTTTATTTTTTTTTTTTTTTTTTTATTTAGTGCATCAATATAATTATATTTGTAAAGGTTAATGAATGCACATGGGGTTTGATAGGCTCTCACACCCAACATAGCTGTGGGCTTACAGCATTAAAGTCCTGCCCGGCAGATTAACATTTGGCCTAACAGTATTAAAAACTTGTTTAGCAGTATTAATATTTTGAATATTAGACCTCTTTGTTAATGTTGTATTATTGTAAAAGGGCCTTTGTGCTTGGATTGTCGAAATGAGTCTTTGGCCTGCACAAGAAACTGTGGTTTTGGGTGGCTGTATTATAAGGCCTAAACAGTATTCAAACAAAAATAGAGTGTAACAGGGTCTGACAGTGTTAACAGACCTAGCAGTACTAAGAGGCTTTGCATTTTTGACAGTTTTAAGGCCAGTCCTCATTAAGATTGCTCTTGGAACCATATGTTTATAAGCATTAGGACAATTATACTGAAAATTGATCAAAATTACCACAAATAAAGCTTGCCTTGTTATTAAAAACAAGCTTTATCCTAATTGATGAGATTTCTGACATTCAATTCTTTGATCCCCCTAGGTCTCAGTGGACCTATAATCTCAGCATAACTATTGATTTCACTTGGATTACGGTTATCCTGACTCTTTTTTCAGTAGCAATAGGTTTCATTACGCTTTCTTTTCTTCCTTGGAATTGATAATTCTTCCTCATCATTGAACCCAATTTCAATAATTGGGGCATCAGTATTCTCTCTAGCCTTTTTAGTCTTCAAAACCTAAACATTATTAGCTGGTGAAACAACTTTATTTCTTTTTTTGTCTCCTTAAGTGTCAGGGACAACAGGAGCTAGTTTCAGTGATAGACTTGAGTTTTTGTGATTGAAGGTTCATCAGTATTCTCTTTATCTCAGGTTGTGTGGAATTCTCAGACCTGAATAAGACAAGTTAAAGGTGTTGGTTGTTTGGCAGTTAAAGGATGAGGTAAAGGGACAGCTTTGTAACAAAGCCCTTTTGTTTTTGTCAGTTACTGACTTGCTAACAAATCATCTAAGTTTAGAGATTTTAAAACTTTGGCTAGCTTAAATTCAACCCCTTTTTTTTTCTTCCTTAACTTTTCAAGGTTCAGTCTTAACTAATCCATTAGATAATCTTATGACCTACATTCTTGTTCAACTAAAGCAATCTATTTCAGAAAATAAACTTAGATTTCTTTATATTTAACACTTGTGCTTCTAAAATTTGACTGACTCTTTTATAGGTAGATGCTTTAAAAGCAGTATCATCTAATTTAACTAGTAATCATCATCTGTTTTTTAGTGCTTCAATAATTTTGCAACAAGTTTAGAACAACGTTTTTTCATTGATACTAGAGTCAGTGGAATGCCAGTGAGCCATGTTTGCTGAACTTATCCTCTGCATATCTACTCAATCAAAACCACACCTTAACTAGCACAATTGCCTTTTGAGGATCTTCAATCTTATGCCTTTAGACGAGTTCCTTGGTTCCAATTTCTGTTATCATTGCTTCTTGGAACTCTACATTCTCTGGCAAAATGTCCCATTTTTAAGTTGATACTATTCTACTTGGATTTGTCATATCCAGCAGTATACTTCATCAATAACAATCTTCCTTCCAGTTTCTATGATAGAATTCCTTGCCCGCATACTCAAACAATGGCAATATTCCATTTTTAGATCCATTTTCTAAATCATATCATGACATTTGCTCGAGTCTTCATGAGAAGTTGAGTCCTTGTGTTGAGAAGACAAAAGGCAATAAAGCTGTGGCATCACTAAAACTAGCAGTACTAGTTTCAGCACTAGCAGTATTAACTTTAGAGTTGCCAGTACTAACTCCAGTGTTAGCAGTATTAATAGAGTTAGTACTGCTAGGACTGGTAGTGGTTAGGAATGCCAAGTTTTTGTCATCATTATTAACAGCAACAGTTCTCTTAACCTTTTGTTCAACAATTTTAAAATTGTTGTACAAATCATCCAAACCCATAGTTTCAAAAACAGGTTTGTTCATCCAACTACAACATGCGTTCCCATTCGAAGGTAAGCTTTTCAAAAACTTACATTTAAATCCTCTGGAGAAGTATCTTACACAAGAATTGCCAATCTACTACAGCTTTTGAAGTGTTAAAGACAGAATCAAAGATTCTGAGCTTGTAGCATTAAAGTTTTCATAATGCTGTTCAATGAATGCCTTTTGTGTCTTCTTTGTAGCATCATTTCCTCAAAAACGAGCTTAAATAGGCAATAACAATAGATGAGCATCAGCATACAAAATTAAAAAAAACAAAATAAAAAAAAAAACAAAAAAAATTAAAAAAACTGGTTAAAGGTAAGTGATGTTCATTTGGAAGAGCCATGAGAAGAAGAATTCTTGCTTTGACATCATTTTTTTACACATTTTTCTTCAGTAGTTGAAGGCACAGTCATCTTTAATGCAGTTGATGGACCTGATTCTGGTGCTGTAATAGGAATAGGTACCCATGAATTCCCATATTCTATCACCTCCCATAAAGCATAGTCTTGAATCTGAAGTATGCTTATTCCTTATTTCCCACATTCATACTCTCTAGTTTGGAGTCTGAAGGCTTTGCAACGCTTATTTTGAGAATTTTCTAACTCCATATTCCCTAGATCAAAGTATCTCAAAGCACAGGCTCTGATACCACTTGTTGATCCCACGCCTTGATCGATTCTTTAGTATATAAAGAGTTTGTTACCTTGGAAGAATCCAAAATAACAAAGATTGAGACTTTGTGAATATACCAAAGTGTATGCGGAAACTACACTTTGATACTCTAGAGAAATGTATGAAACAGTAACGATCACTCACAAACAATAAATACCAAAATCACTGCTTCAATATTATAAATAATACGAGTACTCTCTAAGTACTGGGGTTACACAACCTTGAAGCAATTACAAATTCTCTCTAAGTGTATATCTTAAAGTTCTAACTATCACTACTCTAGGGATCTCCTTTTATAGAAATACAAGGAACCCTTTACACATATCTGGCACTATCTATTAGGAACGTTACAATTCCAAAACTAAATTATCCGAAATGCTCTCTACCATTTATCTTCATATCATCAGCTTTGACTATTTAGCAGTACAAACTTCTTCAACTAGCAGTATTAAGTTTCATTGGCAGTATTAACTTGTGCTGGCAGTACTAACCTTGTGCTGGCAGTACTAACCCCTTTAGTACTGTTGGCAGTATTAAGTCATATGAAGATTTATTCCCAACATTAAGTAAGATTGTTTATCTTTAATCATTCAATACGTCTATGTGTTGTTTGATTGATTTATGTTCTTGCTTTCTTTTTACAAGTTAGGGCTAAACCTCATTTTATTTACTATGTTTGTTATAAAACTTTGATTGTAGATCCTTTTCAATGTTGACTTCTTGTGATGATGTGCGCGGTTAGGCTTTAGAAAATAGCCATAAGATATTAAAATTGGAATAGAGTCTAGGAAAAGCGAGTGTGTAGGAAGGATTTACCATCAGGAAAGTCTTATATACTACCTTACACGTAATATGTTTGATCCTCTTAAGATATTTCATTTGCATTTAATATACTCTTAGGGGCCTTGTAATAGTCTTCATACTACCTTACTTATGTGTTTCCTTAACGAAATATTAAATAGACGGCGGGTTCGTGTAATTCGATCATGACTTAGGAAATACTTACACAGATCATCACAAGTATGACAAAGCAACATGATTAGGAGAAGCAATATAAGGAGTAGTACATGATTAAGTAAATACATCTTTTTATTATAAAGTTATCTCTACTAGATTAGATTATATTTAGTTTAATTAGTTAAGCGAACCAAAACTTTAAACAAGACACTTTACTTGCTTTCATAAAAAATATAAAATCAATACAAAAAGGTATCTTCTCTCAACCCTGTAGACCTCTGTTAGATCTTGACCGAGCCTTCCCAACCTATTCTCCTAGAGAATGATAACAACCCCCGAGTCTTGCCTATACTACACTACAACGATTAGGTACACTGCCTAGGGAGTTGTAAAACTTCATGTTGAAGTCTTTACGACAACCGCACACATCAAGTTTTTGGCGCCGCTGCGTGGGGAATAGTTAGGTTTTGACCAATGATTTTTAATGCTTTCTATAAAATGAAAATACAAAAAGAATCTTCTCTCAACCTCGTAGACCTCTGTTAGATCTTGATCGGTCTTCCCAAACCTAGTTGCTAGAGAATTGATAAACAACCCTGAGTCTTGCCTATACTACACTACATCGATTAGGTACACTGCCTAGGGAGTTGTAAAACTTCATATTAAAGTCTTTATGACAACCGCACACATCATTAAATCATTGAGATCTCAGATTCATAAAAGTGGAATCTTTCATTGGCTTAAAGAGTTTGGTATGGTAGTGTAAAGGTTTTAGTCACTGCCTTAAACATTTTAGTTTGATTGGCCATTGTAATTTTCCATCCTCAAAAGGAGGAATGTTATAAGTATAAATTTATGGTTTATGGTATTGGTGTGTAGATCTATCAACCTATTATACATTAGGTGTGCGAACGTGTCGTTTGACCATTAGTGAGGTCATTTTACCATAAATGAGGTCGTTTGTCTTTAAGGACGTCGTTTAGGTTTGGGTGTTTTTGGTTTGGATTGCTTTTTGGGTGCTAACTGGGTCATTTGTTTTGGTTTGGCTTGTTTTCATTATAAACTAGTCGGGAGTAGGTGGATTTGGTGAACTGGACAACATATGTGTCACATTAGGGATATACGTGTCTTATTTATGTGTTGTGTGATACGTCTTTTATACATGCAGTTATATCAAAACATACACTATCTCTATATTGTCTCTTACATCCACACAATATCAAAACACATGCAACCTTCATTCTTTTCTAGCAGTGATGAATGTTTAGTGGTTTGGAAGCTTTAACAATTGCTGAGGATCTTTCATTTCCATCCGATTGGTTATGGTATGGTATTTTTTATGCTATTAGTGTATTTATTTATTTGTATATGTGTTTGCTTAATATGTTTATAAGTTATTATTTTATACTATGTGCTACAAGTTAGATGTTTGTTTACGTTTTGTATTATTTATGATAGTTTTAGTGTATGCTTGGTACAAATAGAGGAATGGGAAAAGGAATTGCAAAGGGTATACTAAGGAATATAACGAGGGTATATCATTACATTGATATTGCTTGGTTAGAATTTTAAAGGAATGTAAAATATTATAAATTTTTGTATTTATTTATGATAAAAAAAATAACAAACAATCTCAAATGAGGACAATTAACGTCGATAAATTATAGAAAAATATCATCATTGTAGTTTCCGAACCTAAACTATCTAGTAAAATATATATATAAAGATCGTAAAAATTGACACTACAAATTGAACTTAAGAAAAGTTAAACCAAGTATATAGTCAAGTTTCTGAAGTAAAGTATTTATGGAGCAAAATATATGTGAAGAATCAGTATAATCATGTTATGAGTCTTACTAATGATTTAATATATAAATTGTATATGTCAACGTTATACGTTAATAAATTACTATGTAACATATTTTTTAATATTCATGTTGTACAAATTTGATCAGTTTATACATAATTGGATTACCAATTATCATTTAAATACCTTAATAAAAATTCCATAAATTTAGGAGGTGTAGGATAGTGAGTAAAAAAGTAAGAATAAGGTAATGAATTTTCAATACCCTCAATTTGTAGAGTAATGAGGGATTGCCTATTTTTAGGTAATGAATGATGACATTATATAGTACCATGCACCACTTTTTATTATAATTGCTTTTAGCTACCCTCTAAAACCTACAACCAAGCACCCCCTTATTTTGTGCAATAGATGTGAGCCTTTATCATGATTGCTGACTTTTTAAGTGCTGCAATTTGTGTTTTTTTTGTAATTAAATTTTATAGGCTTTGTATTGTCTTTGGTCATCTGATTTAGTGCAATGTGTGTGAGCCGATTTCATGATTGCTATTTTTTTATATTCCACAAACCATGTTTATTTGGGGAGTAAATTTCTATTGTTTCTATTATGTGTGGCAATTTGATTTTGTGCAATGTGTGTAAGCCAATGTCATGATTGCTGATTTTTTAAGTGCCTCAAATCGTGTTTCTTTGGGGAGTAAATTTCATGCGCTTTGCATTGCCTTTAGTCATTTGATTTGGTGCAATGTGTGTGTTCTCACGACTGCTGATTCTTTAGGTGCCGCAAATCGATTGCTAACTTTTTATATACCCCAAATCATGTTTCTTTAGGGAGTAAATTTTAGTACCGTTTGTATTATTTGTAGCCATTTGATTTTGTGCAATGTGTGTAAGCTGATGTCATGATTTCTGATTTTTTAAGTGATTCAAATCGTGTTTCTTTAGGGATTGAATATCATACGCAATGTATTGTTTTTTGTTAATTTGATTTGGTGCAATGTGTGTTTGTCGTTCTTTTGTATTGTTTTTGGTAATTTGATTTTGGTGCAATGTGTGTATGTTGTTCTCATGACCACTGATTTTTTAGGTACCGCAAATTGATTGCTAATTTTAGTTTGCCTTAAATTATTTCTTTTTGTGGAGTAAATTTTATATTGTTTGTATTATATATATATGTGGCCATTTTTTGTGCAATGTGTGTGTGTTGATGTCATGATTGACGATTTTTTAAGTGTTGCGAATCATGTTTCTTTCGTTGGTTAAAAAAAGAAACTGAAATTGCGATTTAAAAGTTATTGGTTTTCAAATTAGTTATTGTTGCATGATTTTATTGGGTGAGTATAAGTTATGCTTATAGTTGGTAAGCTTATTAGTTCTGTTAACTAAAAAAGTAATATGAATTTTTGTTTTACAAACGGATGTGTCGATTTATAAGCCGCCTTTGTAAAGAAAAATGGAAATTTGATTGTCATATGAATTTATGGTGTGTTTGGAATCGTTTTAGGGTTTTTTTATCTTATCTGCTTAAATTGCTAGATTGTTGTAATCTGCTTCTATGTTTTTTTTGATGCGGCTTGGGTAAACTGATGCACAATCACGCTATGATTTATGCTCTACCAGATTTTGATAATATCGAGGTTGATTGATGTAAGTTTAATTATGTTTCATGGATATAAGATTTGGCATGTGATGTTTAGATTTGGTTGTATGTTTTTTATGTGAATTGGTTAAATTGCTACAGGATGTTGTTGCCGCTTATGCTCCACCAGATGTTGATGCTTTGCAAGCTTTTGGTTGCAGAAGCATTTTTGCATGTGTAAAAAAGGTACAGTTTTTAACACATTTATGCAGAAAATTTTGTATATTGAGGTTATATATGGGTCATATTAAAATAATGTATGGGTTAGTTAATTTGAAATTCTTTCTATATTTTAAACGTTTGCCAACACTGACTAAAAAATTATTGATGTGATATTTAGAAGTGTCCGTTATGCAAAATAATTCATCAACATTTATGTGCAAAATTATCTAGGGAATCTATTTTTTGTTTTCTATGTTATTATGTCGTCCATGCTATTTGCAAGTTTTTAGACCCTTTTTTGTGTTTGTTTGAGATATGTGATGTTTTTTGGATTTTGATATGCGATCATATTTGATCTAAATGCTGACTATATATGGTTTATGTATATTTGGGTCATGCTTTATGATTTATTATGTGCTTCAATTAATTTTTTGCTAGTGCGAAATGATCAAATGTAGTCGTGGTGGTTGTTTTATATGTTGTGTATACATTAACGTTAAACTGGTCATGAGTACAAATTTTAATATATTGAAGCTATCAATATGTGAGTGATTTTTAGATTATTTCTATGTTATCAAAATTCACCAATGATGGCCAAGTAATCAGTTCCATTTAAATGGGCTGACTATTGCAGCATCAATGTAATCCTTTGAATTGTGCATATTGCAAATTAAATCAGCAAGATTTATCTATTTGTGTCATCTTTGGTCATAATTTAATATCTGTTATATGTTGTGGTGTATTTTTTTACCATTGCAAGATAATCGCTTCCTGGTATCTATGAGGTCGGGGATAATCAAAGTAATATGTAAACATGTTATTTATAGTGAGAGAAAATAGAGAGAGGGTGGAGAAAGATAAACTTTATTAGTGAGATAAATAAGAATGGTAAAGTTGTTACAATTTTCCACACCCCTCATGGAGAGTCATGAGGGTATTTATAGCCTAAACATGACCTAACTATCCCAAGTACACATTATTAGTCCATGTGTTGTACGCAATGTCCATAGTTAGTCCAATCCACGTGTAAGGTGCCATATTCATTTAGAAGCGTTTCTAACAATCTCCCTCCAAGATGGCGCCACACGTAAATTGGTTACAATGTTTTTCTACAAGCAAAATAAAGTAAATACAATAATAATGAAGTCCAATATTTCTTCAAATCATCTTAAATGACATTGATCTTCTTGAATACTCTAGCTTCATTTCTTAAGCTTGCAGACGAACACACTGTAGTGGTCTAGTTGGGTTATTACTCCCTCCCATCTAGTAGGCTTTTTCTCCCTCCCAAACAGACAACCCTGAGATTGATGAAAATTCAAATCACATGTCTTGAGCCATACAACCTCCTCCAGCTAGACTTCAAACTAAAAAAACTCAATGTGAGAGATATGTTCGGGAAGAAAGCTGTCTTCAACATTAACTCACTTAGGATGCAACATAGTTTTCAAGATAGATTAAATAAGCCTCGATGTACACATGTTATCCTGAAAAATATCAAGATAAAGATCACACCAAATGTCTACACATTTCTCCCTCTAGGATGATGACCATACTTTAGAAATCATTATATACATGTGTACACATTTATCCCTCCAAAATGATGACTATGCTTTGGGAATCATCATATACATGTGTACATCTCATAATTGTATCAATTCAATAGCATCGTAAACGCGCAATTTCATAAGCAATACCCTGTGAGAAGATGTCAGTAATTACTCTCTTTACTAAACTCTCTTGATGACCACATATGGATATAGCCTGATAATACGAACC
>BQNB010094774.1:0-26037 GCA_026074375.1 Tanacetum coccineum
TCCGCAACTCTGATTTTCAAGATCTTCCTTAAAGATATCAAGATTATCAAGACAAAAGATTGTCAAGGGAGATTTTTAGCAAGCTTTCTACACGATGCAAAGTCTGAGCATGTTGGCCAAGACACAAGATCGCAAGTTGGTAAAGATGACAAAGACAAACAAGGAAAAGATTTAAAGATCTCATAACTAACGACAAAGTCAAAAGACAACAACAAAGGCTCAAGATCAGAGATCACAGATAAAGACCAAGATCAAGACTCAAGAACTAAACAACAAAGCAATCACAAGAAGCCCAAGGTAGAAGGATTCAAAGACCTAGCTTCGGGGGAGATTGTTAGCCTCAAAATATTGAGTTAAACATGGAAGCTCGGTCACTTATTCAGGAAGACTCGGTCTTTATAATATTCACGTTGTAATAGGCTAGTTAGGGTAACGGGCTTATTTATTTTAATTTAATTGTGCACGTATTGCGGGCTAAAGCCCAAGCAAAACCCGAGCTTGGCCCAAGAAGCAAGCATAGGCGTCCCATGTTGACCCTAGAGCTATAAATACCCCTTATCCTCAATGGAGAAGGGTTGGTTGTTCATTTGTAAGGTTTCACACATTTGGATAATCCACCATCTATTTCTCTCTCTACTATATATCTCTAACTTCTTCCTTATTTTCTTCTTATTGATTTCGTGTCATATGATGTATAAGTAGATATAATATAAGTTCTTAAAATTGGTATCAATCACCTTGGGGTGATTATATGTTGATTGTGTGCGTTTCACTTGGAAAAATCTTGCAAAAAGTGTGTTTTAAAGCTATTCTACTCGAAAATCAAAGTGACATAAATTTTGGTGTTAAAAAAAATAAATTTTGTGTTTTTATGTTAGATATAGCCTAAATATAGTAAGTTTTGCAAAACATTTCAAGAAAAAACGTTAAAAATTATGTTTTTAGGTGATTTTGTGTTCGTATATGCGATTTGACATTTTCTACGGTTTGGCAAGAATTTATGCGGTTTGATCAAGTTTATTCTACGGCTTGACAAGATTATTCCGCGGTTTGATCAAGATTTTCTGCGGGTTGGTTCCAAGGTTTCTGCGGTTTGACTCAAGATTTTTTGCTGTTTGGTTCCAAGGTTTCTACGGTTTGACTCAAGATTTTTGCGGTTTGATAACGAAAAGTGAGGTTTGATCAAAAAGCGCGGTTTGACCTCAAATTGCAAAAGTAGCAATTTGGCATCATTTAACCAACAATTTGAGCATCCTTCTCTAAACAAATTTCAAACTTCAATTACAACAAAAACATAAATTAAAAACACTTAACATTACATCACAATCAATCAAAATAACATCACAATTACACAACACACATTAATCATTAAAACGATCCAACAAATCATTTTTCACTACAACTACATCATTCATAACACATCAATCATTCATAATGACGACTCCAATCATAACATCAAACAACAACAGCCAAATGTACAATGACATTATGGCAGCAGGTTCTAGAGAACGTCCACCAATGCTTGCAACAGAAAGATATGCACAGTGGCAGTCATGTTTCATGAGATACATTGATACTAGACCAAACAGTAAGGAATTAAGGCAATGCATCTACGAAGGTCCTTATGTAATGACTCAAATCTTAGTTTAAAAAAAACAGCAACAGCTACTGAAGAAGCAGTACATGTACACACAATCACTGAGACATACAAGTATACTACTCCTGAAAAACGTGCTTACTTTGATGTTGAAGCTGAAGCAATTCATTTGATCTTAACTGGAACTGGAGATGACATTTATTTCACTTTTGATGCTTGTACTATTGCTAAAGAAATGCGGATAGCCATTGAAAGACTACAACAGGGTGAGTCACTTAACAAACAAGATGTCAAGACTACTTACTTCTGGGAATTTGGTAAGTTTACATCAAGAGACGGGGAATCCATTGAGTCGTATTACTCCAGGTTTTATAAAATGATAAATGAAATGATAAGGACAAGTTGGAGGTAGCTATTATGCAAGTTAATGTTCAGTTTCTACAACAACTCCAGCCAGAATGGCCAATATTTGTGATAGTTGTCAAGTAGACTGTTGACTTGGACAAGGAATCATATCACAAGCTCTTTGACATTCTAAAACGATACCAAAATGAAGTCAATGAAATCCATATTGAAAAGTTGGTCAGGAATGCAAATTCTCTTGCACTTGTTGCTAATGCACACACTATCAAAATACAATAATAAGCAACGACGCCTCAAAAAATCCTTGCATCCTCATCAAGACCAACAATTACATCCAAAGTCATCATGTTCTTACCCAGACACAAAGGTAAAGAGATAGCCAAACCAATTACACCTCCTTTTGAGTCTACATCTGAGGAAGACAGTGATCCTGAACAGGCTCAGAGAGACAAGCAGTTGCAAAAGAATTTGGCACTCGTTGCAAAATACATCAAGAATATCTACTCTAAACCTACCAAAAACAACAACCTCAGAACCTCATCAAACACCAGGAACAAGAATATGGATACTACTCCAAGATCTAGGAATGACAGAAATATTAAGTAGTTTGTGAATCAGAGGACAATGATAGTTTTTGGGGCTAGTGAAACAACAAGGAATTAGGTAGTTCAGCAAACAGGGATACAGTGTTTTAATTGCAAAGAATTTGTACATATGGCTAAGGAATGCAGAAAACCAAAGCGGGTTAAGGATTATGTGTATCATAAAGAAAAGATGTTGCTTTGCAAGTAGGAAGAAAAAGGTGTGCCTTTAAATGTAGATCAAGGGGACTGGCTAGATGATACTAATGAAGAGTCGGATGAACAAGAATTGGAAGCACATTCCTTTTACATGGCAAAGATTCAAGAGGTCCCATATGTTGAATCAGGACCTACTTTTGATACTACGCCACTGGAAAAGGTACACACCGATGATGCATATAATGTGTTTGCCAATGATCAAGAACATATTGATCAACCTGAAAACATGAATGACACATATCTGATGGAAAAGGTTGATAGCAATACCACACCATATTCATCAGATGTGTGTAATAATGATTTTGAGGATGATCAGAATACTGATGATCAAGAAGATGAGCGAGTTGCGCTTGCTAATTTAATTGCAAATTTAAAACTTGACATCGATGAAAACAAAAAGATTCAAAAGCAATTAAAGAGAGCAAACGTATCACTCACTCATGAATTAAATGAGTGTAAATCTGCTCTAGCGGAGTCAAATGACATTCGTGATAGGTGCATAAGTGCACTTCATAACCAAGAGATTGAGCTTGAGAAGTACAAAAAGTATAAAGATTTTCAAA
This sequence comes from Tanacetum coccineum, assembly GCA_026074375.1. Taxonomy (NCBI): domain Eukaryota; kingdom Viridiplantae; phylum Streptophyta; class Magnoliopsida; order Asterales; family Asteraceae; genus Tanacetum; species Tanacetum coccineum. Next base: position 3,324 of record BQNB010094774.1, read on the forward strand.
TTGAAAAGGAAGAGTTAGAACGTAAGTTAAAAGCATCTCTTGATCGATTAGCTCAGCAAAAACTTCAAACGGTAGAAGCGTTAAAAACACAAGCTTATGAAACTTTCCAATATAAAGAGAAAAATGCTGAGTTAGTTCATCAGAGTTCCTTAGAACATATACGTTATGACCGTCTTCGTAAAGAAATAGAACAATTACAAAAGGATTTCAAAATAAGGGAAGATAAAGATATCAACAAAGTCATTGCTTTGGAAAGCCAAATAAAGTTTTTAAATGAAAGAGTTTATAAAACTAATAAGTCTGTTCAAACCATTCACATGTTAGCTCATAATCCGAGTTCTTCATATAATGGTAGACCAACTTTTGCAAATCCTAAGTACCTCAAGACATCAATCTGAAAAACCATGTTTGTACAAGGTGTCATTTGATAAAGATGATCTTGCGAATATTTTTGCACCTGATAGTGCAGAGACTCTCATTCTTGAGGAAGAGAGTAGATCAAAATTAAATAAAGATTTGGTTAAAGAATATGATTACACGAAACAAAACAGTCTTTATGAATTTTTTACTCCTCAAACATGAAAATCACATGATGAATTATATGTTGCTAATGAAATACGAAAGAAAATATGGAGAAAATCTTTTGTTAAATACAAACCAAACATTGTTAAAAACATAAGTTTTCTGCCTACTCAAGCTTCTTTAAGCAAAAGTAGACACGCATTTAATATTGTTCAACATAACATTTCAAATTTCAAAGAAATTGTTGAATTGGACTAGGAAAAACGAATGGACAATCGTTGGCAACAACCAATTACTCAAGAGATAACTGTGCTTGTAAAAAATATTTTAATTCCTCTTGCGAAAAAGACAAAAGAAAATGCTTATGCATTTGAATCTGCTCTTAAAAAGGAAATGTTTGAAAATTTGGAGTACGTTCAATCTCTTGAAAAAGAACTTGATGAACTCCAATCGGAGAAAAATGAATTTTCAAATGAATATGATCTACTCTTACAAGAATGTCTCACAAATAATATTATGTGTGCCGCTTTAAGTTCTATGGCTGATATAGATGAATACTCTAAAATGGCATGCAAATATATGGAGAAAATAAAGGAATGTGAATGTCTTGAGAATGAGCTTTCCAAACAAAAGGAAAATGTCAGTAAAGAAGTTTACATTGAGCTTTTACGAAGTTTTGCTAAACTTGAAAAACACTCAATTTCTCTTGAACTAACTTTACAACAGTGTAACGAACAACCTAAAAAATGACAAAGTTTGGAAACAAAATGAATCTTCTTCATTTTGACAACAGTGTAACGAACAACCTAAAAATGACAAAGTTTGGAAACAAAATGAATCTTCTTCATTTTGAAATGAACGTGAACAATATTTTGAAATTCAAGATTTGATAGCTCGATTACAAGACAAAAACATTGCCATAAGCGAGTTAAAGAAACTCATGGAGAAAATGAAAAGAAAATTTGTGGATACTAAGTTTGATAAACCGTCTGTTGTTCGACAACCAAATGCTCTCAGGATTCCAAAATCATCAGTTTTAGGCAAACTGACTCCTTTTTCAGACTCTCTTGAGCGCAAAACATTTTCAAAGACAAAGTCGGTTACCAAAACTAATGAGTCAGAGAGTTTATCAAAACCAGTCACTACACAGATTTTTCCTCAAAACAGAAAACAAGCAGTCAGAAACACAAACGTGATAAAATCATGAATGTATCAAATTGACACAAGGACAACACAAACTAGAGCACCTCATTTGCCTCAGACTTCTAGGAATACTAATCATCGCGTGCCTACCTCTACAGGAGTAATTCACATAACTAGTGTTAGCAGGCCACAACTTATGAGCACTCAAATGAAAGATAAGGTCGTGCAAAACAATAGTCAAGTGAAGTTTAAGAAGACGGAAGTAGAATACCACCATAGGATTTCTAGTTTTTCTAATAAAACAAAGTCTGTAACTGCGTGTAATGACAGTTTAAATTCCAGAACTTCGAATGTTAACGATGTTTGTGTAAATTATGGCAAATGTGTGTTTAATTCAAATCATGATGCTTGTGTTTCTAAGTTTTTGAATGACATGAATTCAAATCAGATGCTTGTGGCAAATGTGTGTTTAATTCAAATCATGATGCTTGTGGCAAATGTGTGTTTAATTCAAATCATCAAGAAGTGCCCATTAGAACTAGAAAACCTATAAGAAAAGCAAACCAATCTGTTGCAACACACCCTAAGAAAACAGTTGCTTCAGACTCAACTATCCAAAAATCCATAAGTTATTTTAGGATGCTTTATGAGAACACAAGTAAGAAATGGACTTGATGGATTAAAAAACAACGTCCATCAGGATATAAATGGAAGCCTAAGACAAAAATAATTTGGGTGCCTAAAATTAGAAATGAAATGTGAAAAAGAGCGTTAGTTTACTATAGACAATGCATCTAGGATAATTAATGTCTTAAAACTCACAAATACTTTAGGATCCAATTTGTAAAGTGTTCCATCATCCTCTAATTCTCTAGCAAATTATTCAAATCATCCTATTCATTGTTGATTCTGGATGCACAAAGCACATGACCGGCAATCTCAAGCTGCTGTGCAATTTTGTTGAAAAATATCTGGGTACGATACAGTTCAGCAATGATCAATTTACACCAATTCTTGGTTACGGGGATTTGGTTTAAGGAAATACAATGATCAAGAGGTTTTATTACGTCGAAGGCCTTAATCACAATCTCTTCTTTGTTGGTCAATTATGTGATGTGGATTTGGAGGTTGCTTTCAGGAAATCTACTTGTTTTGTTAGAGATCTTTAGGGAAACGACCTACTCACGGGGACTCGTGGATCTGATCTCTACATAATTTCTCTTCAAGAGACATCTTCACCAACTCCAATCTATTTCATGGCTAAAGCTTCACCAACTTAAGCATGGTTATGGCATCGCATACTTTCTTATCTCAACTTCGACACCATCAACTTGCTTTCCAATAATGATATTGTGAATGGCTTACCAAAGTTGAAATATGTCAAGGATCAATTGTGTTCATCTTGTGAATTGGGTAAAGCAAAGATAAGTTCTTTCAAGACAATAGCCGTTACAAGATCGAAGAAACGGTTATATTTGATTCATATAAACTTATGTGGTCCTGATGACATCAAATAACGTCACTTTATTATATCATTTATCCCATCTATTTTGCCCACTTTTATATAATTATTGCATTATTTGGTACTTAATTGCTTTAAAGTTGATAAATGCAGTATTTCAGGAATGTTTTGTGAAGATAAACTAAAAGGAGCATAAATTAGAGCTAAAACGAAGACATTTGAAGATTTCTGAAAATTCACCAATACACCATATCCAACTAAAGAGATACGACGTATCAGCGCCAAGACTTCACAAGAAAACGCGTTTGACCAATTCCCAATACGGCGTATCCATGCTATCTACATACGCCGTATCCATGAAGATAACTATTCGAAGATATAGTAAATCAAGTAAATTGGGAATGATATCAAAGATTTATTATGAACGTAGCACGCACTCTAAGGAATCCAGCCCAATACGCCATATCGACCTATCTGGATACGACGTATCGAGTATTTTTCAGTAACTATAAATAGAAGACTCAAAAACGAGTTTTCAGTGTCCAATATCATATTCTTTATACCATACTCCCTCAGATATGAATTTTAGAAGAGAAAGAGCAGCCATAAAGTCAAGCATTGATCACGAATCCATAGAAGACATCGTGTAATTTTACTCTCTTAATCGGTCAATGTCAATAGTTTTACGCTTGTATAATACAATGGTGTGGGACTAATTACCCTCGGGTATTAGCCATCTTAATGAAATTCAATGTTGGTTTGTAAAATTGATTTCTTAATTAAATCGTTGTTATTTAATTATGTTTATCAATTTCATACTTGTTTATGTGTTTGAATATGCGACCTATCATTCAACTGGGTCTAGTGTTACGGACCAAGTAATCTAGATACCAAGATAGATCTCCATATCGTCTTTCATATATCTGGACTAATAGGATCACAAATAATGTTGTCTTTGTCTTTTGATTATGAGCTTAGTTGGACTGGTAGGTGACCCGTTAATGTTTTAGCAATCATGATCTTAATTAACTGATAAAGATTGGAATAGTAGACTACCAGTATATAAAACACCTTCAAACAATAAGTGGGTAAAGTCCCGTTGGGTTAGAGTTTTAATTCTCTAAGACAGATAATAATTTAAACTAAAGGATGCTTTTATGCGGATACATAATTTTGACAGGATTAAGTTGTGTTAGGTCTTAGGATGATTACTGCCTAAGTCTTAAGATGATATGTCCCCCCCCCCCCCCCCCCACCCGCTTTCGAGATAATAAATCATTGCACTAAAACAAACAAACAGCATTAACCGATTTAAGATGCTAATACAATTTTCTCGCATTGGCTTGTACAATTTTCTATCTTCTAATATTCATCTTTTGTGTTTATTGTGTATTGAATTGGTATTTGTCATCACCAAACCTGTGCCAGTCTCTCAGGCTGAACCCCCCATATCAATAGACAACGTACATAGCATAGGTTTAACCAGTAAATAAACTAATTAAAATACTGATAGAATATAGGATTAAATTTCCACTCTTAGTGTTCGACACCCTACTTACCGCGAACTCCATCTTGACCGGGTACACTGCTCGTTAAAGTGTTGTTTTAGGTTTGTCGGCTAAATATAAATGTAAAACTTGATAATCAAATAATTGACCCTACACGACAGCACATCAGGTTTTTGGTGCCGCTGCCGGGGAGTGAAATAATTAAACCTTATTCTTATCAGTATTTCTAACCTTTAATTTAATTTAGTGTAATCTAATTATTTAAATTCTGTTTGTATTTATTCGCATTGTGTGTTTAAATTCCTATATTTAATTGTTTTAAATAGTATTCTGTTCTGACTGATCACCTGATACGCCGTATCCACCAGTTGGATACGACGTATCAAACCTTCTGATCAGGACAGCGTATTGAGTTTCACAGTCTAAATGGCGTATCTGTTTTCCAAACAATACGGCGTATTCCGTGAACTCTATACGGCGTACTGGCACTCAACAGACCTATCCGACGTATTCAGACCAATTGAATACGGCGTATTTGTCATCTGATACAATAGCAATTCGATCTTTTATATCGTACTAACAATTCCCTCCATTTTTGAGAAAGTGGTGATTGCCCAGCATGGTACCAAGCTATGATGACACAAGGAATGGGAATGGAGAGCATAATAACTCACGAATGATCACAACTCCCAAATTAAAAATCGGTGATAAATTCTTGAAAATATTGGAGGACAATGCCTTCAATGGCATGGATGGAGGGGACGTAACCGATCACATTGCAAAGGTGCTCGAAATAGCTGAATGGATTAAGATGCCTGATGTAGATAAGAATGAACTGAGATTATATGTCTTCTCAAAATCACTCAGTGGAAATGCCAAAAAATGACGGGACGATGAAATTAACGAAACAACCATTACCTGGAGTAAACTGAACGATAAATTTTTTCATTAATATTACCCATTGGCCCATACTTGCAATAGTAAAATCCCTGATGACCTGGACAACGGTACAAATTACTTTGAATTTATGTATTGGGTGGCATCAAAGTTTGACAATTATTGTAAGATTGACAAAAATACCAAAAATGGGCTATGGGAATTTTATGTGAACGAACGTACTAAAGGAACGATTGGTGACCTCGGTGAATACAAAGAACCGTGCAAAAGGACATGTTTGGATACATTACCCTATTTAGACGCACAAGAAGCAAAAGACATCTACGAAGTTATTAATAGGGAATACTCTTCGATACCAATCCCCGCTCACCGCGACATCGATGACCCAAACGAACTATGCAGAACCGAAGAATTCATAGTCGTACAACATTCGATAGGTAATGACGAAGAATTCGTTACAGTGGGTCCAATCAAAATTAATACTGTTGAAAGAACTCCTGGCAGCATGTCTTGCATCTACCACGAACTCTTCAACAGAAAAGATCGCGGATGGGAAGTAACACGGACAAGATAAGAAGGAAAAAGGTCAAACTTAAAGACCAGCTGAAACAAAAGTGCTTCCCGGGAGACAACCCGATCATTTTAATTGTTTGTCGCATTTTAATTGTTTGTTGCACGAGTCTGTCTTCCCAGACACTCAATACGGCGTATCGAACCCCTCTGGATACGGCGTATTGAGATGTCTGGACGTTATCCGTTTTTAAAACTTAATATTTAATTTCCAGTAATTTAATTGTTTCTACAGGAACAATACGGCGTATCCAAGGGTTTGGGATACGACGTATTGATTCATGTACATTTGTGTGTTTAATTGTTTTCTTGTACCATTGTAGCGAAATAGAATTTGCACTTGTCTTCTAATCTTTTATACAAGACCTTGCTGAAACTATGATATGGTATATGTTGAAAAAGACTTGTGTTGAACTTATTCGGGCATGCTGAAGCCTAGTCAACACACTTTTTGCTCAAGGACTCATCTTGGAGAATTATCACGAGCAAAACATCAGGGAGTTTTCCGTTCTAATTCTATTTTCCCTTATTATTTAATTATTTTATCTATACAACGAGGACGTTGTATAATTTAAGTAGGGGGTGGAGAATTAGAACGTACTTGTCTTTTTTTTACAAAATAACATGCAAAGTGCTTAAAATATTGTGTCATTATTTAACATCGTTGCAGCTATAGATCTTTTGTTTTAAAAATCATGTTTTCTTTACTAGCGCGCCACTATAACCTGTGATTATATATTGTGAGAATTAAGCCTATTCTGTTTCCAACTGTCTACTAAATTCCACAAATTTACAAAATGAAAATGGAGCAATTTCAAGTTAATACCAAGTTCTTAAACAGTCTTCCACATGAATGGAGTAAGTTTGTGACTGATGTCAAGCTTGTAAAGGATTTACATACTACCAACTTCGATCAGCTTTATGTGTATCTTGAACAACACGATCTCCATGCAAATGAAGTCCATATTATGCGTGAACGCAATCAAGATCCACTTGTACTAGTTGCGAATCATCAGATGATACCACCTCACTTCAACACTTATCAATCTTCATACAACAATCCACAGTTTCAACAACTGTTTTCACCATCTCAGTCTACTTAATATGGATCAATTCATCCCATACAACATTACTCAACTTCTTATTAATCCACACCTCTTGCAATTACTTATCCTCAACCACAATTTATTCCTAAAATTGAATATACTATCTCCACAGTGAATCAACAAACACATCTTGTTGAATTTCCTCAGATAGACTCCGGTTTAGCAGTTCCTATGTTTAAGCAAGGCGATTACCCTATTGACGCCATTAACAAAATGATGTCATTTATGTCTACTGTTGTCTCTTCTCGTTTCCCAACTACCAACAATCAGCTAATAAATTCTTCCAACCTGAGACAACAAGCAACTATTCATGATGGAAGGGTGACTATTCAACTAGTTCAGGGGAGACAAAATTCTTTTGCTACTAGTACTTCTGGAACAAGGTTAACATCTCAGGAAGACAAAAAATTCTTATGTTGCTGTGGAACAAGAGGCTAATACTTCGGAACAGGACGGGAATTATACAGTCAACAAAGGGTTGTAAAGTGTTTTAACTGCCAGGGGAAGGTCACATGGCATGACAGTGCCCAAAGCCAAAGAGGAAAAAAGATGCTACGTGGTTCAGGGATAAAGTTCTATTGGTCGAAGCTCAAGGAAAGGGTAAAGTTTTGAATGAGGAAGAGTTGGAATTCTTGGCAGACCCTGGTGTTGCAGAAGTTTCAGTTACACAGTCGGTCATTACACACAATGCAACTTATCAAGCCGATGATTTGTATGGCATTGATTCTGACTGTGACGGACGATCTTACAACCAAAAGCTAGTTCTTATGGCCAATTTGTCTAGTTACGGTTCAGATGTTTTCTCCGAGGTACCATACTCTGACAACACTAATAATGATATGCTAAATCAAAGTGTGCAAAAGATGCCGTATTATGAACAACCTCATCCTGTGGATTATCCAGAGAATGAGATAACCAGTGATAGCAATATCATTCCTTACTCTCAGTATATGCTTGAAACACAAAATGCAGCTGTTCAGGATACAAATTCTTCTGCACAACAAGATACCATGATATTATCTGTGTTTGAACAACTGTCACATCAAGTAACTAATTGTAACAAGGTCAATAAGGACAATCTAATAGCCAATGAAACCCTATCTGCTGAGCTTGAAAGATACAAAGAACGAGTAAAATTGTTAGAAGAAAGACAAAATGTGGATTTAAGTACTCAATAAAAGCTCATAATGGATGATATGATTCGAGAGAAAAATGCACAGTTTACGGATTTTGAAAAGGAAATTAACTATCTTAAACAAACTGTTTCTGAAAAATCAAAGGAAAATGAATTGTTGACAAAAACATTTAATGTTTTCAAAAACGAATCCAAGGAAAAACAAGCTAGGAATATTGATAAAGAAATTGCTTTGGAAAAGAAAGTTAAAGAACTGGACAATATTGCTTGTAAAATGGGTCAATTCGCGCAAACTGTGCATATGATCACGAAACCACAAGTTTTCTATGATAACAACCTGAAACAAGCTCTTGGTTTTCAAAATCCTTTCTATCTTAAGAAAGCTCAGCAGATTAGGCCAATGCTTTATGATGGTAGTGTTATTGTTAAGGAAACCAATGTGATTTCAATTGCTGATTCTGAAGAGACTTTGATGCTTGAGAAAGAGAGTCGATCAAAAATGTTTTTAAAACAAAGTGACCCAATAGTCTTAGAAAAGAAAGTTAACATTAAATCGATTAATTATGCTGAGTTAAATCGATTATCTAAAGATTTAGTAAACTTTTTGTCCCACAATAAGAACTGTCTGATGAACAAGCTTTCTGGTTATAAACTTCACACCCTAATACTGACCAATCTGCTTCTTCGCCTGTCAAAATTGAGGCTCCTCGGGAACTTCCTAAGGTAAGCCTGGTTAATACAAGCCTTAAAAAGCTTAAATACCATCTTGGCCAATTTGACAATGTGGTGAAAAAGTGGATCACGCCCGATGCTTTAACAAAAAGGGAATAGGGGTTTGAACACACTAAAGCTATTTTTCGAAAAGAAATAATTCTATTTGTAAAGACCTTAAAAGACATATTCAATGTTTTTGATAAAGATCTTTTAAATGATGTAACATAAGTACAAACAGTTTTTAACCAGATGGAAGCTGCTGTTCAATAGTATCATGTGGACAAACATTGCTTTGAAATTCAAAAGAAACAATTTTGACTGAAAATGATCGACTCTTGGATCAAATCATATCTTAAGATATTGTGAATATTGTTGTAAATTCTTCGTTAGATAATAATACTTCTATGAATGTGAATTCTTTTGTTACAATGAATGATTCTATAAATTATGTGGAAATGTGCAACAAGTGTTTGGAACTTGAAGCTGAGCTTATCAAACAACACAACATGATTGAAAAAGATGAGTATAATAAACTTTCAAAAAGATTTTCTGAACTTGAACAACACTGCATTTCTTTTGAAATTGTAATGCAACTCAATAAAGAAATTTTTCAAAAGAATAACACATCTGTGTACCAAACTGTACCTTCATTTGATCAATTGTTTGAATTAAACAATTTGAAAGCTGAGCTTCAAGCAAAAGACACGACAATCAATAAGTTAAAAGCACACATTAAGCGTGTCAATAAAACTTCTACCAGTGAAAGTGTGAAAAAGGACTTCGATGAAATTGAGACTATCAATATTGAACTGGAACATAGGGTAATAAAACTAATTGCTGAGAATGAGCATTTGAAACAAACTTATAAACAACTTTATGATTCAATTAAACCATCACGTGTTCGTGCTAAAGAACACATTGACTCTTTGGTTAATCAATTAAATCAAAAGTCTGTTGAAGTTACTGATTTAAATGCTTAACTTTAGGAAAAAGTGTTTGTCATAACAGCATTAAAAATGATCTTAGGAAATTAAATGGAAAGGAAATTGCTGATAATGTTGCACAAATGACAAATGCTACCACTATTGCTCCAGGAATGTATAAGCTTGACCCAATAATTTTGGCTCCTAAGGTTAAGAATAATAGGGAAGCTCACGAATACTACCTTAAGCATACTATGGAACAAGCTGCTATTCTTAGAGAGGTAGTTGAACAAGCTAAATCACGAAACCCTTTAGATAGTGCATCTTACTCAGCCTGTATGTATGTTAAGTTGATTCAAGAGTTGCTAGGTTATGTTAGAGATACTTGCCTTGATATGAACAAACCTAGTGAGAAATTAGTTACGGTCACGCCTATTAACAAGAAGAAAACAGTTGGATTTGTTGACATTGTCACATCATCAGGCAACATTCCTAAAGTAACTAATAGACCTCTATTGTCTTCTACAGGAGTAGACCCTTCTACTAGTGCTAGCGGATCAAAGCCCTTAGGAAATACAAAGAATGATAGGATTCCGCGAACACCAAGTAGTAATGAGAAGAATAAAGTAGAAGTCCAATCTAGGAAAGTTAAATCTAGTTTGAATAAAAGGAACTCTAATTCTAAAAATGTATGTAATGAACATGTTAAGCATCCTGTTAAAGGTGCTAAGGCTCTTTGTTCTATATGCAATGAATGTTTGTTTGATGCTAATTATGCTATGTGTTTAATTGATCATGTGAATAGTATGAATGTGCGTGCTAAATCTGCCTCTAAGAAAAATAAAAAGAGAAAAGAATGGAAACCTACTAGAAAAGTGTTTAACTCTGTTGGATATAAATGGAAACCCACTGGAAGGACTTTCACCTTAGTTGGAAATGCGTGCCCTTTAACTAGGTTAACCGCCACTAATAAAGTGCCTCTTAGGGTTCCCATTCCTCTTGAAGTAGTTGCACCAAAACATGTAGTAACTAGAGTATATACCAGGAGACCTAAAGTACCTAAGTCTGTTCAAAATAGCAAACCTAAGGTTGCAAAATCTATGACTGCTAACAGAATGGAACCCGATACATCTCGAGGATTCGATACTTCAGTTGCTCCATCTTCTTCTTCTCTTATCGACTGCAGGTTGTCTAAATTATTCTGTGGTATTTGGACTCCAGATGCTCCAAGCACATGACCGAAGATCGCTCTCAGCTCACTAATTTCATTCATAAATTTCTTGGTACTGTCAAATTCGGTAACGACCAAGTTTCGAAGATTATGGGGTATGGTGATTATCAGATAGGGAACGTCACAATTTCAAGGGTTTATTATGTAGAAGGACTAGGACACAATCTATTCTCAGTTGGTCAATTCTTCGACTCGGATCTTGAAGTAGCTTTCCGAAAACACACATGCTTTGTTCATAATCTGGAAGGTGTTGATTTACTCTTAGGATCTCAAGGAACTAACCTGTATTGATCTTAGGAAATTAAAAGGAAAGGAAATTGTTGATAATGCTGCACAAATGACAAATGCTACCACTATTTCTCCAGGAATGTATAAGCTTGACCCAATAATTTTGGTCTAAGGTTTAGAATATAGGGAAGCATCGTGCGATACTACCTTAAGTTACCTATGGAACAACGCTGCTATTCTTAGGAGGTATATTTGAACAAGTAATCACGAACCCTTTTGATAGTTGCATCTTACTCGGCTTGTATGTATTTAAGTCGATTCAAGAGATACTAGGTTATGTAGAAGATACTTCACTGATATATACAACCTAGTGAGAAATTAGTTGCGGTCACGCCTATTAACCAGAAGAAAACAGTTCGATTTGGTGACACTATCACATCATCAGGCAACATTGCCAAAGTAACTAACAGGCCTTTATTGTCTTCTACAGGAGTAAACCCTTCTACTCGTGCCTAGAGGATAAAAGCCTTCTCGGCAATACAAGATTGATAGGGCTTCCACGAACACCAATAGTAATGAAAAGAATAATTAGTTAGAAGTCCTATCTAGAAAGTTAAATTAGTTTAATAAAAAGGAACTTTGATTCCAAAAAATGTCTGTAATGAAAACATGTTAAGCATCTGTTAAAGTGCTACGGCTCTTTGTTGTGTATGCAATGAATGTTTGTTGATTGCTAATCATGCTTTGTGTTTAATTGATCATGTGAATAGTATGAATGTGCTTGCTAAATTTGCCTCTAAGAAAAATAAAAAAATAAAAGAATGAAAACCTACTGGTAAAGTGTTTAACTCTTTTGGATATAAATGGAAACCCACAGGAAGGATGTCACTTAGGTTGGAAATCGTGTTTCCTTTAACTAGGATACCGCCACTAATAAATGTTCTAGTGCCTCTTAGGGTTTCATTTCTCTTGAAGTAGTTGCACCAAAACATGTAGTAACTAGAGTATAATACCAAGAGACCTAAAGTACCTAAGCCTATTCAAAGTAGCAAACCTAAGGTTGCACAATCTATGACTGCTAGCAGAATGGAACCCCAGTCATCTCGGGGAATCCGTACTCAGTTGCTTCATCTTCTGCTATCTTATCTGACTGCAGGTTGTATAAATTGTTACTGTAATATTTGGACTCTGATGCTGCCAAGCACATGACCGGAAGATCGCTTTTAGCTCTCCCAATTTGTTCATAAATTTATTGGTACTGTCAATTTCAAGGTAAGTACAAGTTGCGAAGATCTATGTGGTATGGTGATTATATGATAGGGAATCGTCACAATTTCAAGGGTTTTATTATGTGGTAAGGTTCAGGACACAATCTATTCTAGTTGGTCAATTTCGCGACTCAGTTACTTGAAGTAGCTTTTCAAAAACACTCATGCTTTGTTTGTAATCTGGAAGGTGTTGAATTTACTCTCGGATCTCGAGGAACTAACATGTATTCTACTGTCCATTGGTGGATCTGATGAGTCTTCTCCTATATGTCTCTTTGTCACAAAGCCTTAAAGACTTAGTCATGGTTTATGGCATCGTCGTTGTCTCATTTGATTTTGGTGATATTATCATTGTCGCAGGACATGTCTAGTAGTGGTCTTTCCCAGACTTAAATTTGAAAAGGGCCCATTTGTGTTCTGAATGTGCCAATGGGAAAAAGCAAGAAAACAATACATTAATCCTAAATCTGAAGACTCCAATCAAGAAAAACTATATCTTCTGCACATATTTGTGGGCATATGCGTGTTACAAGTATAAATAGGAAAAAGTATATCCTCGTCATTGTGGATGATTACTCTAGGTTCACATAGGTGAAATTTCTAGCATCAAAGGATGAAGCTCCTGATTTTATAATCAAGTTTCTAAAAATGATACAAGTTAGATTGAATGCAATTGTACAGAACATTCGTACAGATAATAGAACTGAGTTGTTAATCAAACTCTTGAGAGAAATTACTATGACCAGGTTGGCATCTCTCATGATAACATCGTTGCTCGAAACTCCACAACAAAATGGTGTTGTTGAAGAGGAGAAATGTAATCTTTATTGGATGCCGCGATCGAAACAATGTTAATCTATGCAAAAGCTCCTGATATGTTCTATGGATCGAGGCAGTGGCTACCGCTATGGTTACACCCAAAACCGAGCCATTATACGTGTCCCATGGAAAAAACTCCTTTATGAGCTCTTACATGATACAAACCACCGATTTATCCTTACTTCACATTTTGGGTGACACTTTTACTACCAATACAATGATAGTGACGAATTTGGGCAAACTTTCAAAGCTAAAGCTGTATATTTGTATTTCATTGGTTTTGATACCAAAAAAGATAGCTTACCGTGATTTTACATCGATGTACCGAAAAATCATTGAAACCATCCTTGTCGATTTTGATGGGCTGGCACGGCTATGGCTTCTATAAAACAAAGCAGTTTAGAAACGCGCTTATGAAAAGACTCCTTGCACATACCCTGTTCAGGAGCGTTCCAATCACCTTCCTCTTCAGCATCGTTTTGTACCACCAAAGAGGCGTTGATGGGGATCTTGTGTTTCTGCCATGTGTAATTCTTTGATAAAGACTGATTTGTCCCTTCATTTGTGTTAGTGAGCTCATGAATTGACCTAAGCACCCTTTAATTTGGAAAACCCCTTTGATTTACCCTGGGGGTGAAAGGTGGGACGATGGGTGAACAGTAAATGGGTTTCGCGCCCATTTTTAGACAGTTAAAACTGTTATAGGTTTTGGGATTTTACACATTTGGCCCTTGTCTTCCTTTTCTTATTTTCTAGTCATAAATAACTTTCGAGAAATGCAAGTTTAGCCCTTGTGGTTGTTATAAAAGGACATGGGCTAGGGTTTTGGGCTTTGTTGACTTTTATTGACCATCTTTGACTGGATTTGACTGAGGCTTGACTTTTCTGGCTTCGGCTTTGAATCTTTGGCTTCTTTTTGAACTCTTCTGATTCCCGTGTCCGTGCTTGCCCGTTTTTGACTGTTTTCTTGTGATTTTTGACTTATCCGTACCTGCACACACAAAACATAAATACAAGCATATTTTTGCTATTTTTGGTCTGTTTTGGGTTTATATTGGGTTATTTTAAGCATAAATGGATATGTGTATTTTACACTTATCAATGGTTATCACCTTAAAATGGATATATAAGGTCAAATTGGATGAATTGGGAGGAGTATTGAAAAACAATGCAAGATTGGTAGCTTGTGGATACCGTCAGGAAGAGGGAATTGATTTCGAAGAATCCTTTGCTCCCGTGGCTAGACTAGAAGCTGTTCGGAAATTTCTCGCGTTTGCTGCTTATATGAATATGATCGTCTACCAGATGGATGTAAAGACGGCATTTTTGAATGGTATTTTGCGTGAAGAATTCTACGTTAGCCAACCGGACGGATTTGTAGATCCAAATAATCCTAATCACGTGTACAGACTGAAGAAAGCTCTATATGGGTTGAAACAAGCTCCACGCGCGTAGTATGGTCTATTGTCATCGTTTCTGCTATCCCAAGGATTTTCTAAAGGCACGGTTGATCCCACATTGTTCATCGATAGAAAAGGCAAAGATATCCTCCTGGTACAAATCTATGTTGGCGATATAATTTTTGCTTCTACTACTACTGAACTATGTGATAAGTTTTCTAAGATAATGTGTTCCAAATTTAAGATGTCCATGATGGGCAAAATATTATTTTTTTCTAGGACTACAGATTTCACAGAGTCCTAGAGGCATCATTTTAAACCAATCAAAATATGCTATAGAATCACTTAAGAAATACGGAATAGAATCTTGTGACCTAGTGGATACTCCAATGGTGGAAAATTCAAACTGGATGAGGATACACAAGGGAAAACAGTTGATCCTACATATTATCGTAGAATGGTTGGCACCCTTATGTATTTAACATCCAGTAGATCAGACCTGGTATATGCTGTCTGTATGTGTGCTCGGTATTAGGCTCGTCCTACCAAAAAGCACCTACATGTTGTAAAAAGAATCTTTTGATACCTAAAAGGAACCGTCAATCGGGGACTATGGTACTCAAAGGATTCTGCTATTGCTCTAACAGCTTTCGCAGATGCTGATTACGCAGGTTGTCAAGATAAAGACGTAGTACATCCGGAAGTATGCAATTGCTGGGAGACAGACTTGTTAACTGGTCATTAAAAAGGCAGAAAAGAGCTGCAATATCCAGTACGGAAGCTCAATATATAGCTTTATCTGGTTGTTGTGCTCAAGTCCTTTGGATGAGATCACAACTTACCGACTATGGCCTTGGATTCAATGAAATTCCAATGTACTGTGATAACAAAAGCGCTATTGCCTTATGCTGCAACAATGTTCAACATTCTCGATTAAAGCATATCGACATCAGATATCACTTTATTAAAGAGCAAGTGGAGAATGGAGTCATCGAGCTTTACTTTGTCAGAACGGAATATCAGTTGGCGGACATCTTCACCAATGCGATGTCGAGAAATAATTGAATTCCTTATCAACAAGCTGGGGATGAGAAGTTTTACTCTTGAGACTCTGCAAGAACTGGCAGATGAAGCCGAAGAATAGTGGTGGTACCTATTCTTATATCATTTGTATAATATGTATATATAAAATCACAAAAACACAAAAAGATTTTTCACTTCTTATAAATTTTTTATAAAAACAAAATACAAAATTAAAAAATCAGAAAAAGAAAAAAAAAATATTTTCATGTCATGTTTTCTAGCATCGATAATATTTACGGCTTTAAAAATGTCGTTTAACAATGACACAAAGCTGTAAATAAAGTTCGAATAGAAAACATGACATATGGCTTGCTATTATTTCTGATAGCAACCCGGTCATCATCTTAAAGGCAAGTATTTCAAAAAGAAAACTTGACCTCATAACGGGAATTTATTCTCAGGCATGGTCTACTTTATGACCATGCAAAG
This sequence comes from Tanacetum coccineum, assembly GCA_026074375.1. Classification (NCBI taxonomy): domain Eukaryota; kingdom Viridiplantae; phylum Streptophyta; class Magnoliopsida; order Asterales; family Asteraceae; genus Tanacetum; species Tanacetum coccineum. Next base: position 19,762 of record BQNB010094774.1, read on the forward strand.
GCTTGTGCTTACTTTGCAGCACAACCCGTGCTTTCTTTATTCCATGAGTGTAAGTGTCAGTGCACTTATGTGTCAAAATAAGAGAAATCTTATTTTTCATGGTGTTGATTTTTCAAAAATAATATAATCATCTCAGTAATTCATCAGAAAATGATTTTTCAAGGCATTTGACCACTCAAACAACGACTATAGCTCTTTAAATAGAAAACGGGTCATTGTTTGAGGGGGAGAAAATGTAAAATATCTTCTTCAAAAAAGTCATCAGTTTGTGATAATGGAAAAAAGGTTTTAAACAATAACGGGTTAACAATTAAAGGGAGTTAATTAACTTTAGCTTACTTATGCCTTAAATGTTATGTGTTTATGCCTTTAGGGATTTAATTGTAAAAATAAGTAGCTAATCATTGCAGTATAAACTTTAGGGACTAAGTGTACCTTTAGTGAAACTATTTTATGCCTTAGGAAACTTATATAGAAAAATAGAAAGGAGAACAGAGTTCAAGGGGCATTCTTGTTAAAGATCAAAGTCTTTTTAACCAATACCCCCCTTCCCTCCCTCTTTCGTCACAGTAAGACACACACTCAAACACTTAACTTTTTCCCTCCACACCCTCAAAATCGTCACCCTCAAGATCTCAAGAACCAATGATTATCAAGCGTTAAGGTAAATTACAAAAGTGTTCCTTATCATCTAAACATCTTATCTACAAAAAGAATTAGGTTGTAACTCGATTGATTGCTCAAAATCCATATAACTTGGCTTAGGGTTTGCAAAAATTAAAAGGTGACCAATTCCAAAATTAATTAAGGGGTTTTGATGCCTAAGGTGTGTAGTTCACTCGGTAATAACAGTTTGTCATGGGTAGAACATTCAATGGGGTTTTGAATGATTCTTGTGTGCGAATTTTAGGGCTTTAGAGAAAGACTTGATAAATGTGATGGGTTTGTGTTTATTTTGTGTCAATAACCTTTCTTGAATGCATTTGTATGAGAAATTCCATATCTTGTATGCAATCTTTGTGGGTTTGATTCAAACGTGTGGTAATTCACTCGTTATATGCTTTGAATGAAATTTTGTGGCTTATTCTTGTTAATATCTGCTTGAGTATGCTTATGTATGTTTGGTTTACATGTTAAGGTTGTATAAGTGCACAAAATGAAAGATTGTATAATCATGTTTGATAGACGGCGTTTTATACGTCTAAGGCTATAGACGGCGATTTATGCATGAAATCATAGACGACGATTTATACATCCAAGAATAGACGGCGATTTATACATCACTACTAAGACGGCGATTTATACATCACTATTTAGACGGCGATTATACATAAAACCTAGACGGCAATTTATACCTAAGATCTTAGACGGCGATTTATACTTAAGAGGATAGACGGCGATTTATACATAAATCTATAGACGGCGATTTATACTTAACAGTATAGACGACGATTTATACATAAAAGGTTAGACGGCGAATTATACATGGTATTAGGCGGCGATATATACATGGATGATTAAAATTGATTTTTTCCTAAATGTTTTAACTTGATAACTCATCTTAGGGTAAATCTTAATTATAAATCATGTGAATTGCCGAATTAACTGTGTTTGACCTATAGTTAGTTTGTTGACCATTAAGTTAACTTTCTGACTAATGTCTTTCGTCCCTCACTTTGTCTAAATGCCTGATAATGTGTTAAATTGTCTTGCTAATGTCTGAATATTGCTTGTCTAAGTTGAGCCACATAAATCAGAATAGGTCATTCAGTAATATATGAATTTGGTTGTATATGAACTGCATTGGTCTATTCTTAGCAGAAACATAAATATAGTTGCTACTCAACAAGTTGCACTCGACAATTCTTTGGTCGCTCCTGAGAAGAGATTAAAGATTGAAAAATGCAATGCAAGAATTGCATTCAGCAAACCACAAAGAGAAGAAACATATCAAGTCACTTTGGAAGATCTCAAGCTATCTCCTTGTTATCCCGCATTTGTGATCACTGCTGAAGTCCCAGAAATCTACATGCATTAATTTTGGACTACCATCAAGAAGATCGGAAATTCAGATGCATACAACTTCAAGCTAGAAAAGAAGAAGTTCTGAGTTTACGAAAGTCTTTCATGAAATTCTTCAGATATGTCCCAGAATTCTCAACCAAGACTTTATTGCACCACCCTCAGAAGAAGAACTGGTTACATTCATACAGAAACTTGGCTATTCTGGCAGGTGTAATATGTTATCTGCAATTCACACTGATCAAATGCACCAGCCTTGGAGAACATTTGTTGCAATCATCAATAGGTGCATTTCTAGGAAAACAACAGGACTTGACAGACTCAGGGAATCACGAGCTCAAATCTTGTGGGGTATGTACAATAAAAAGAATGTTGACTATGTTGCTCTGCCCTGGGAAGACTTCATGTATCAAGCTGACAACAGAGAAATAAGTTCAGCAAGGAAAGAGCACATGCCCTACCCTAGATTCACCAAAGTTATCATCAACCACTTCATTTCTAAGGATAAGACAATCTCTATGAGGAACAAGGACAAACTCCACACAATTCGTGATGACTCACTGCTTGGTACATTAAAATTTGTCTCCAAGACACAAGATTATCAGCAGTATGGAGCCCTGATTCCTGATGATATGATCAATCAAGACATCAAAGATTCTGAAGCTTACAAGACTTACTACGACTTTGCTACTGGAAAAGTTCATCCTAGGAAAGCGAGGAAGTATAAGAAAGTTGCCTCACCCTCAAGAAAATTATCTCCCGTCAAAGAAGCAGAACTTGTCAATAAGGCTAAAAGAGTCAAGAGACCTGCCAAGAAGTCTGCTACTGCACCAACAGCAGGTGTTGTCATCAGAGATACTCCTGGTGTGTTTGTATCGAAAAAGAAAGCACCAACTAAGGGTGATAGAGGCAAAGGCATTGAGTTGCTTTCTGATGCAGCATTACTTGAAGCTGCTCAGGTAAAAGAAGCTCTTCAGAAAAGCAAGAAGGATTCTCATATGCTTCATGCAAGTGGCTCAGGTGATGGAGTTGGTTCCCAACCAAAGGTTCCTGATGAGTCCGAAGACAAGACAATTGGTACAGATGAAGGAACTAGTACTAAACCAGGGGTTCCCGATGTACCCTCATATGATTCCGATAGTGATAACGAGTCGTGGGGAGATAGTGAAGATGATAGTGATGATATCAATGATGATGACAATGCTAATGATGATGACAGTGAAAATGAAGGTGATGATGGTAGTGATGCACATGATAGTGAAAGGACTGATTCAGGTGATGATGATGAGAATCCTTCCTTTACTCTAAAAGACTATGACGAAGAAGTACATAATGAAGAGTATGAATCTGATGATGATTATGAGAATGTGTTTGAAGAAAAGGATGATGATCTGTATAAGGATGTGGACGTGAAATCGTTAGGAGCAGAACACAAAAAAGAAAGGAAAGGTGATGAAGAGATGACTGATGCTGATCAAAATGTTTCTCAAGCACAGTCATATGAGCAAGTCATCGAAGATGCACATGTGACACTCGCTTCTTCATAGAAGACTGAAAGTTTAAAACAAAGCTATTTTGTTTCATCCAACTTTGCTAGTAAATTTCTTATGTTGGATAACGTTCCACCAGTGGTTGATGAAGTTGCTTCTTTGATGAATGTCAAGAATCGTCAGGAAGAATCAAGTACACAAGCACCATCTCTTTTCACTGTGCCTGAGATGGCTATCCCGGAAACTTCTACTACACATGCTATAACCGTTCCTCCAACTATATCAATGATCACTCCTCTTCCACAACTGATGACACCATCTCCTGCACCAACAACTTTTCCAACTACAACCTCAATTCCTACACTTCTTGATTTTTCTTCCCTGTTTGGTTTTGATCAAAGAGTCTCTACTTTGGAAACGGAGCTGTCTCAACTCAAACAAGCTGACCAGTCTACACAACTCCTCGAATCTGTCAAATTTCAACTTCCAACAATGGTGGATGACCTTCTGAGTACAAGAATTAGATATGCTACTAGAACAGCTCTCGAGTCTTACACTAAGGAATTTGAAAAGAAAGCTCAAGAAGAGAGGAAGTTATACATAGATGTTGTTGAGAAATTAGTAAAAGACATTATAAAGGATGAAGTCAAAAGTCTACTCCCTCAGATTCTACCTAAGGAAGTATCAAACTTCGCCACTCCTGTGATCCATAGTACTATCAATGAATCATTTGAGAATGTCATGTTGGCTAAATCCTCTTCTCAACCTAAGTCTACATATGAGGCAACATAGTCACTTACAGAGTTTGAATTGAAGAAGATTCTTCTCGACAAAATGGAGAGAAGTGAATCATACAAGACTGCCCCTGAACACAAAGAACTCTATGAAGGACTGGTCAAATCTTACAATCTTGACAAAGATCTCTTCTCGTCATATGGAAATGTATATTCTTTAAAGAGAGATCGTGACGATACAGATAAAGATGAAGACCCTTCCGCTGGATCAGACCGAGGGTTGAAGAAACGAAAGACGAGCAAGGATGTTGAACCACCAAAAGGCTCAAAATCAAAAGAATCTAAGATAAGCTCATCCAAAGGCACCAAGTCTCAGCCGAAATCATCTGGCAAGTCTGTGCAAGCAGAGGAACCAGTGTTTGAGACTGCAGACACCGAAATGCCACAAGATCAAAGAGGTGACACTGAGGATCAACCCAATGTCGAGGTAACTCTAATGGATGATTGGTTCAAGAAACCAAACAAGCCTCCGACTCCTGATCGTGCTTGGAATGATGGAAAGTCTATTGACTCTAGACCGCCTTAGAAATGGATCAGTAACATTGCCAAAGCAATACAACCTCCTCCCACGTTCGACGAGCTGATGAGCACTCCTATTGACTTCTCAGCATATGTCATGCACAATCTGAAGATTGATAATCTGACACAAGAGATTCTGGTAGGACCTGCTTTCAACCTTCTTAAAGGCACTTGCAAAAGCTTCATGGAACTTGAATATCACTTTAAAGAGTGTTATAAAGCTGTAACTGATCAACTTGATTGGAACAACCCTGAAGGCCATAAATACCTATTTGACCTTAGCAAGCTGTTGCCGTTGATTGAAGCTCAAGGTCGTCAAGTAGTTCCTGCTGACTACTTCTTCAACAACGACCTTGAATATCTGAAAGGTGGAAGTTCGAGCAGGAAATACACAACTTCTACAACAAAAACCAAGGCTGCTAAGTATGACAATATTGAAGGCATCGAAGACATGGTTCCGACGTTATGGAGTCCAGTAAAGGTAGCTTACGACAAATTTGCAATGTGGGGTATCTCACACTGGGGTCCTAAACGACAAAAGTTCTATGGCTACGCAAGCAACAGGGAGTCCAAGCATGATGTGTTCTTTAGGAAAAGAATCATTGCAATAACCTATGTTAAAGTGATGAAGTGGTATGATTATGGTTATTTGGAGGAGTTTATCGTTCGAAGAGAATATCAAATATTACACAAGTTCAAGGAATGCGACTTTCTAAGACTTAACCTGCGTGATGCTCGTAGTTAATACACCCGGTAATGATTAGATTAGTAATCTAGTCTGGCCCAAGGCCTATGGGAAGCCCATTATAGCCCATGGCCGGCCTATAGGTACTATATAAGCCCCTCTCCTAGCCTTGGAGAGGGTTGGTTGTTCCATTTGTAACATTTCATCATAATACACTTCATCCATTTTCCATCCATTCTATCTCTAACATCACAACCCACATCTCACTCTTGTTCTTGGTTTGATCATAAGATTACTAGAATTCTACAATTGGTATTAGAGCCATAGAGTGGTGTGTTTAGTTTTTGTGTTTGATTTGTGTTTAAAAACCTTTACAAAGAGCAAAATAGTGATTCAATTTTTTTGCCTTAAAAACCTTAAAGTCTTCATTTTTATTGTTCCTATAGGGTTAGTAACACTAGTTGTACAAAAATTTTTTGCTAAAAACCATTAAAAATTGTGTCTTTTTGAGTTTTGAGAATTTGAGTTTCGTAGTAGTTGGAACCGAACAAGATACTTTGTGTTGGAACCGAACAAGGAGAACCGAACTAGATTACTATAGTTAGAACCGAACGAGCTGTTTACTTTGGGAACCAAACTAGCTACTCTTATTTGGGAACCGAACAAGCTAATTACTTTGGGAACCGAACTAGCTACTCTTATTTAGGAACCGAACGAGCTAATTACTTTGGGGACCGAACTAGCTAGGACCGAACCAGTGACAACC
>BQNB010094775.1:0-26037 GCA_026074375.1 Tanacetum coccineum
AACCCAAATTCAATCCATAAAGTACAAACTCTCGTCTCCTTTTCTTTCCATCTGTTGATCTAAACCATGTAGTCTTTCTGCAAGAACGTTCTCCTGTTTGAACGCCTCACTTTTGGCTGCCAATATCATCTCTTTCACTCCAAACTGAATGGTCATAGTTATTGCTCGAACACGTCTAGGTTTCACCCGTTCCTTCCTACTTAACGCATTAGCCACTACATTCGCCTTACCAGGATGGTAGCGAATCTCACACTCATCTTGCCATACAAGTAATGCCTCTAAGTTTTAAGAGCAAACACGACAGCTCCCAACTCTAGGTCGTGTGTTGTATAATTCTTCTCATGAATCTTTAGTTGTCTCGATGCATAGGCGATTACTTTGCCTCTTTGCATAAGCACACAACCTAGTCCTTGATTCGATGCATCATAATAAACTACAAAATTTTCAATTCCGTCTGGTAACGCCAAGATAGGAGCATCACCCAAATTATTCTTCAAGGTATGAAACGCTTCTCCTCTTTTTCTCACTATTCATACTTGTGATTCCTCTCAGTTAGGGAAGTAACGGGGTCAACAATCGTAAAAAAAATCGTGATGAACGTCGGTAGTAACCTGCCAATCCTAAGAATAATCATCCAATTCCTCACTACCTCACTCTTACTCGGGTCTACGTGATTACGTTATGGTTGACCACGTGACCAAGAAAATGCACTTCTTCCAACCAAAACTCGCACTTAGAAAACTTCGCATACAGCTTCTCCTTCCTCAGTAACCCAACACTAACTTCAAGTGAACTTCATGCTCTTCCTTCGACTTTGAGTAGGTCAGAATATCATCAATGAATACGATGACAAACCTACCTCAGTACGGTTTGCAAACCCGATTCATTAAGGTTTTCACGACTCCTTGAGTACGTTCACCTTGAACCCAAAGTATCTCATCACCTTCCAAGGGTATCCTAACCACCTTCTCATGACATACTATCACAAACTTCCTCTTGGACAACCAGTCCATTCCCACAATCACATCAAAGCTTCCACGACTCAATGGTATCAACGAACTCCAAGGGTTACGATCAATCGAATAGGATAACAAACGAATAACGAGTCAAAGGCTAGAATGCATATAGGAGATTCCACATATGCAAATAGATGTGGATCAAATGACATAAGAATCCTTTGAAAGAAAAGATGCGTATATGCACCGAGGGAAAGCGCAAACGAAAGAAAATCAACAGGCGTACCACGACAAATGAACACATACAAAAATATCAATACGAAAGACGTAAATTCTTATACCAATTATCGACTTTACTCGAAAGACCAATTTAAATAACGTTTTTATAAAAATCAATTTAAATTAAGAAAGTCACTTTAAGTATAAAAATCGTTTTAAATAATAATGAAATTGTCTTAAATGTAATCTTTGAAAAATTCATTCTGGTTGTCATAAAAAAATCTAGAGACGGTTATCTAATGGTGTATCATACCTTACCACTATGAATCACTTTAAACCTTCTTTTTATAATAAAATAAAAATCTATTTACAAAGATCATTTTATACACAATTTTCTACAAACACCAACACAATACTTCCAAAGGGTTTTTATAATTAGACATCAATTATAAAATATGTTACTCAACAAAGGACACCATAATACCAAAAGGGATCGTAAAACACCATACAGACTCTAACACAATTCTATTGTTTGAAAACGAAAGAAAATACCAGGAACCATATACTCAAAATAGAATCAAACAAACTCGTACAAGAAAACTCATGCAAGACGTTACGTACCCAAAAGAAAACGTACGGTCTTATCCAAAATAACGATCGACAACGCAAACCTAAAAGCATCGATACTAACACGTCGCCAACGGGTTACGAAAACCAAGGGATATACAATCAAGGGAGTAATGATACACACTAATATGTTAGGAACAATTAGTGCTTAAAAGAAACGTTTGATACTCATACGAGAAATCAATGCAACGAAAGAACTAACGAAACGCGCCTATATCCGAAAGAGCAGATCCGAACAACCAATATACATCAAGACGTATAATGGAAAAAATTAGGTATCCTTACTAACAAAGTACGATGAAGGGATGCTAAGCTTAAACTTAAGAAATCCGAACAAACAACCGAGAAAACGAGCAACCTCTATAATAGCAATACTAGGTATCCGCAAATACTAGATAGAAAGGCAAACTTACTATCTATACAACTCAGCTCAACATATCCTCCAATTAGGGTAAGAGAAAAAATTCTCTACCTATACCACCATCTTTATCATGAATACACATACCAAGAAGGAAAACATATTACACTACCACCTTACAACCAAACACAAATAAATGCAATCATGGTCACAAGTCTACGCGTGTGATGCCTTTATAATTATGTTTCCACCATAATTATAAGTGCCTCCTTTCATACGTGCCTCCTTTCATACGTGCACATATACCACATTGCACATCTTAAACCACTCCAACTTAACACATGAAGGATGCTCCATCAATTAACTACTTACTTATATCAAAATAAAATTGAAACGACATAAAGGAACGAAAATCTCGTAACAACTCCCAAATACAAAATATTCAAAAGAAATAATCAATAACAACATGACGAGGTAAAGGACGGGATAAACTTATGCTAGGCCTCGCTTGGGTTTGACTTTGCCTCCACAAGAATCACCCGACTCCGCGGGTCCAGCCCTACTACGTGCATCCGACAAACGATCAACTATCCTATCTCATTCGGTTCCACAAGAGGCTCCTCTTATGGATCCTTATAATGCTTAAGTCTAGTTGGGAAAACGGTTCCCCAATGAGACTTCTTACGGGTGAGGGAAAAACATAGCCAAAATACAAAGAAAGTAATACATATCATATCAGATAATGATAGGCAAAATAACTAAAATAACAACTTAACAAAATACAAGATATAAGCTATGCAAAAATAGAGGGGAAGCATAGCAGTTATAGCATCACACACCTAAGCCCTAAATGAATCTACATGAAGGACCCCTAGGTTATAGTCTAGGCTCAACCACCTACTTCTTTATTACCAAAGGCTCTGATACCAATCTGTCACACCCCGCCAAGGCGGAAACGCGAGGCGTAACGAGAACATGGATATCATCACTACACAAGTGTCCCCTATAGAGAGAAATCAAATGAAAGGAAACATAATCAAATGGACACTATGTGTCATGACAATACCCAACACAAGATAAAGGAGTCTTGCATTACTAAATATGTCATAACACGAAACAACATAATCCAAATACTTAACAATCTCCAACAAACCAAGTATCAAGCAAAACAAATTCATAATGAAAAGACTAGAAAAAGACAACTCCATAAGCAATTTCCAGTGTCTCTCTATGCCACTCTTTTTTCCTAACATCCTTCTTATCATCACGATACTTCACCTAAAAACGATGCTTAAAAAAACGTCAACATAAAGTAGGTAAAGAAGCCATAGGTTTTAAGACACGAATATTAAAATTACCAAACTGCACATTACTTTGATAAAAAATAATAAACAGGAGCAATAAAGAACTATCATACATGCTAGCATGCACAACCAATCCCAATCCAATACAATATCCAATCCAAATACATGATTTCCCAGGTAACAAACATCTAATGATCAATCAAATAGCAACAATTCAAAAGACATAAATAAAATCTCTTGGAGAATGACTCCGTATGCAAGCCTACGGTCTCACTAGCCACTTCTCCTAACTTCCTTATCCTCAAGAAGATTACTTGAAAATGATGCTTAAAAACGTCAACATAAAGTTGGTGAGAGTCATAGTTTTAAGACACAAAAATCAAAGCTTATAAACAATTACTATGATAAATGAAAACATGGCAGGATAATTACTATACTATCATACAAGCTAACATGCAAACGTAACCATAACGAGCATGGGAATGGAACGTGTCCCTCGATCCAACAAGTATCAACACTTGGGTAGGAACGTTACCCCCGATCCATTAAAACCATCACTTCACATGGGTAGGAACGTTACCCTCGATCCTGATATCACAACAAATGGGTAGGAACGTTACCCTCGATCCTGATATCATAACAAATGGGTAGGAACATTACCCCCGATCTAAATACACATAATCATTTAGCACGTAACATACAATAGCCAAGTAAAGTCCATACACTTTCAAAATAAAGACACATAATCACAGTAATTTAAAAATATTTCAAATCCATTTGCATCATTTCTACCCCAATAAATCATAAGAAAAGAGGGGCTATGAAACTCACCTGAATGCTCAAACGTAGCTTCCAAATCTCAACACGCAACTATACAAATAAATAAACACGGTTACACGCGACCAAGATAAAAGCTCTAGTCCATGTAACACACATATGATGGATATCTAAGGGTTTAGTTAACCATCCTGGGTCACCCTGACACCATGCCCAACCTTAACCATCTTATTAACACTTTACACTAGCCACTTACAATTAACTCAGAATTGCAGAATTTTAGTGTCTCTTTACGTACTGAAAACCCTTACTTAATGACCTTCATAAATTATACCAAAAATCACCCATGTTCATTTATGAGTATATTAACTACCTTGTGATTCTCAAGAATTACTTACATGTATAACTACCTCAAATAAAATCAAAATTCAAAACTGTCCTAATTCGGACCTGATTGCACACCAAAATGTATCACTCTAAATACCATATGTAGACATGCTTTCAGAGGCTAATTTCCACAGGATTATCCATAGACATATGGAACTTAACTACTGTAGAAGGGATAAGCCTAATTATATTTTTAAGTAAAGGTTTTACCCTCACAAACATGACCTAAATCTGACCCGTATTTACTGATCTGTCAACTTTTAGTGCAACCAACATTTGAATGACTTTCCGACCTTAAAAACTTTTGAGGCCGGATTTTCTGGAAAGTAGACTCTTTTGGATTATTCATAAGCTCAAGAAACATATCAATACATGTTTTTATCATCTAGATAATAGTCTTTGAACACGACCTAAAATTCTGCTTAACCCTAAATCCAGTTTTAACGCAAATCTAACCAAACCACAAGCATGCATACGCATCTAATTCAATCCTAAGCATAATACAACATCCTTATCATCATTAAATATCATTAATATTCTGTATTTTATGAAACCCTAAATCCACCATCATAATTGGTTACATGAATATATGAATTAATATGGATTTAACATCTTACCTTTGAATGCTAGAACCTAAACAACGATTTTGGAGTTTTTCCTTGATACATCACCAAATCGTCTCCTAGGGTTCCATGAGGGCTAATTTTCTACGGCAAAAAAGAGAGGGAGAAGAAATAATGACTAAGGTTTTATTAATACATATCTTACAGTTATTCTTATCCCCCTAAATTTACAATTAGAACTCTTTAAACCCTTAAAACCCTACAAAACCGATCGGCCCCCCCCTAAAATTATAAATTTCTATTATATTTTTATTATTTATTAATTAACGAATTTACTTCATCATCTTAAGTTTTTATAAAAACCTAAGCTAGTTTATTAAACCATTTTATACTTAAACGCTACTTAACTAAACTTTCTAAATATAACTTTCATTTCACCAAACCACTATTTATAATTTTTAGAACGATTGCTACAAACATTTATATTCTTCACTCGCTGCTTCCTTTCCAATAACTTACACTTCTATAAACGCTTAACTCTAAAAACCAAGAATTAAACGTAGCAATGTGATGCAACACTCTTTCATCATTTTCGTTATCACCACACTGAAAAAAGGAATACTAACACCGAAAAAAAACTCCATATGTGCACACAAAATAAATAATCATTTACCTCTAAAATGACATCATGCACATACCGTAAACCAGTTCAACCTACATAAATGAATCACATAGCACGCAAGTAACATACAAATGGGACACTTATCCATTTCTAAAGGTATAAACAACCTGCTCAAATCACGGTTTCACAACTAGGAAGTTTACAAGTTTTAGGTAACACCTCCACATTGACGTGACTTCCCCATATTTCATGACTTAGGCTCCTATTGAACCAGGATCTTGGAGATCTCTAGTCAACTGATTAGGATTTCCCTTCATAGAAAACTCATTCCATTAGGGGAATTTATCACATTCCATTAGACACTCTCTAACTAACTCTCTGCTTAACCCTTCATAAAGCAACCGCGATGTTATCCATTGAATTTATGTAGTCAATCGTGATAACTCCTATTTAGAGTATTGTCCGCACCATCACCGTCTATGATGAATATGTCTCGACTTACGCATTTTACATTCTATATGAGCTCATCCAAAATTCAATTGACTATCACACATTATATACAATGGGTCAGTTACCTTAAGTTTACGCCATCTTGGTATGTCCCTTTACGAATTAACTTAAATATCCGCCTATTCTAAAAATTATCTTAAATGACAAATTCAATTTCATTCATAGATTTAGCGAAAAACTCTTTTGAAATACTTTAGGATTTCTAAGCATAGCTTTTCTACTTTAGCGTAAGTACATCCGCTCTAGGTGGATCTAGATTACTTTTAAGTAAGAATCCCCCAAGAATTGACTTAGCATGCAATGCATACGTCTTCATTTCATGTTAACACACACAACGTGAACAAATGGAATACATAACTCCAAACTCAAATAGCACACAAAATAAGATAATCATTTACCTCTAAAATGATAACATGCACATACGTAAACCACTTTCAACTACATAATGAACACATAGCCAACATAAGAAACATAACAAAAATGGACACTTTACCTTTCTAAGGTATAAACTAACCTGCTCAAATCACGTTGTCACAGTAACCCCTCCTTTAGGAATCTCGTCCCCGAGATTTAACTAGCCGATTCATTAGCAACGTCAACAAACTACTGAGGATACTTAACTTTATAAAATCTACGCGCTCCCAAGGAAACTCGGGGCCACGCTTTGAATTCCAACGAACCTTCAACAATTAGATATCTTACGACTTTTAAAACACTTAATTTCAGTCCATAATCTCTATAGTTTCCTCAACAAAACGAAGAGTTTTGTCAACGCTATAATCTCATCCAATGGCACATGCTAGGCTACATCCGCCAAACACTTACCTTTAGTTTGACCACGTGCAACGAGTTCATGTACACCACTCAATTCCTCGTACATTCTTAACCGTGTAATGCTACAGGACCGATCCTTTTAAGAATCTCAAATGGCACGACATACCTCGGGGCTAACTTACCCCTCTTTCCGCAAAACAAAAACCACGCCCACCAAGGCGACACCTTTAGCAATCACACGGTCCCCTCAAACACAAATTTCCAACGTTTGCCCTGTTGTCAGCAAGCTCTTTGGACGATCTCTGGCCGCTTTGAGCTTCTCTTTTATAACCACTACTTTATTAGTCGTATCCAGCCCCAATTCGGGTCCAATCAAACTAACCTTCCCCAATTTCATCCCATAACACTGTGAGCCTACATTTTCTTCCACATAGCGCTTCATTAGAAGCGCATCAAACACCCCAAATGAAAACTATTATTGTAGAAAACTACCAGTTAAGGGTAGTATGAGTAACCTAATACAACCAAAAAAATCAATCACAGTACGCTCTCAACCAAATCCTTCAAAGTCTTGAAATGGTCCTCACTTTGTCCGTCCGTTTGAGGATGGTAAAGTCGTGACGCTATAGTTTACCGTGTTCCCAATGCCTTCTTCAATTTCTACCAAACCTGCAAAAGTAAAATCTTCCACCACATCTGAGATGAATTCGACACATGCACTCCATGTCTTGGCAACTATCTCATAAATATAAAGCCTGCTAACCTCCTCATCTTATAATCTTCACGTATAACCAGGAAAATAGGCTGACTTAGTTCCAGTCTATCGGACTATCACACCAAATCGTATCATATCAACCACTTGACATTGGCAACTTAGTGATAAAATCCATGGTGTTATGTCCCTTGTTCCTCTCAGAATATCTCTGGTTTGATGAAGCAAACCTGATGGTCTCTTAAAATCCCATCCTTCCCTTCGAGCAACTACAAAACACAACTAATATAAGGTAGTTATATCCATCTTCATACCTGGCACCAATACCTATTTTCCAAGATCATAAGAGTAAAGGCCATTGCCAACCCAATTCTAAACCATGTATAAGTATAGTTATTCTCGGGGTAAGTCGTTGTAAGATGGATGCAGGCATACATAATCACCTAATCGCTTTGTAGAAAACACACATCCCAATCCATGATTATGATACATCACAGTAACTACAAATCTTCCGATCCAATTAGGCCTGACATATTGGTGCGTTATAACAAATTGTCTTTTAAAATATGAAAAAGCTTCCTCTTGTTTCACGCCTCAATGGTACTTTCGATTCTTCTTCTGTCCTCTCCCGTCGGTGAAGTAAAGGAGTATAGTATTCTTGGAAAAATTCGCGAAAGAAAACATAAATGGTACCTGCCAATCTCATAAATGACCATATCTCTGACGGTTCTAGGATCTTTTTTTCCATTCTTTGTTGCTTCAATCTTGCTTGTGTCCACATGAATACCATTGCTATTAACACATGCCAGAAGACATGTACCTCTGGTAGCTAAAATCCCACTTAAAAACTTGACTAACAAACTTCTTCTCCTTCTACAACTCCAAATTCTAACTTCAAAACACTAGTACAAAAACTGTGTTTTTAGGTCACACATGGGCAAAATGTAACGGCCACACATTCACATATTTATGTGACCACAGGTACAAAAAAACACCATTTACTAATTAGCCCACATGAACATGTTTTATCGTGTGACTATTAGAACCGTATTGCCACACATTCGAACATCATGTGGCTAAAAGTAATGGTAAAATTGTTTGGTCACATATCGAATTTTTTGGAACGGTGACCAATACTAGTAAGCTTGAGCAATAGTCACGATATACATATAAATAGTGACAAATATTTGTCACACACTTGAACAATTTTGACTAAATGGCATATATGGTCACACTAAACGTTTGTCACCATTATTTAGTTTAGTCCCAAAATCCATTACATATGGTCACGTTGTTCACGAACCCCGTAAATTCCCGTTAGTATCTGAACCCACCTCCGGACCCCCCCCCCCCCCCCCCCCCCCCCCCCCCGACCCCTCCCCCCCCCCCCCCCCCCATCAACTTTAAATTATATACGTTATGTTTAAATCTGATATTTAACCGGGAACTAGACTGCGTAAAAACTGAAAAACCGTCGTCGACGCGTTCAGACATCGATTATAAATTAATTTAGGCTTACTATAAGATATTTTAGCTATCCTGATTATTTGTGATTTTAATCACTTCCGATATTAATTTTAGGGCTATATCCTTTAAATTGCGTTGTTTCGCGTTTTATGACCAAACAGAACCCCCGAAAACTCAAAATCTGTTTGTGTAAACTCAAGTTATCGAGATTTCTAAGTGTCATACAATAAAAATTTCGATCACCTCTTTTCCCTAGCCAATGTGGCGCCTAAACCACAACAACATGTATACATGAAACTCTAAATTAAAAGATTTGGCATCTTATTTTGAAAGCTCACCCATGTGTGCATGTTAGAATGAAAATGACCATCTTGTTGCCTAGTAAACTTGCATGCATGCAAGACTCTTACACATCACATGTTACATACACACTCTTACAACTTGACTATCAACTTTTTGAACCATGATCACATCATTTGAACCTTGGCTAGAAAAATTGAACCATCTTGGTCCTTGTGACCCTATTCGCCAGAACCACATGACACACACACTTTTGGTGGGTGGTTGGTCCTTGTATTCACCAATTAGCCCATCTAACCCTAGCTCTTACCCATATATACCATGTGATATTCACAACTCAGGGTTATAACCCATTTCACTAGCCTCAAAAATTTTCTTTCTTCCCTCCCTTGTGTCTCTAGCTACATGATCACTAACCCCACACACAAACACTTCCATAACTTATTTGATTTCTAGCAAGAGTCCAAGATTCTAAGTTCACTTCTAAGGTTATCTAAGTTAATCCAAGTGTTGGTTTGGCTATTTTTTCAAAGATTCAAAGAATTATAAAATTAGGGTTTGTAAGATTATTTGGGGTTTTTGAAGACATATACTTTCTTGGGTATAGATCTAGTGTTTTTTTGCATACATATTCTTCATGATTTTTGTAAGTTTTATACATGATCCCTTACTTGGTTTCATCTATTATTTCTATAGATCATGTTTTGTCATAAAGATCCATGTGTTTTGTGTTGAATTTTTACGAAAGAAATAAGTTAATATTTTTGTCCATCTTTTATAAAATGGAGAGTAAACATTGTATACCACTTTTATGTTTAGTGTTTTTTATATTATGTTCTTGGCGAGATTGAGAAGTGTTGACGAGAGTTGCTACAATAGATATTAGGGTGGATTAAGTTTAGTTTTGATGGTTGTGTTTTGTTGGAAAATAAATATTAGGCTAGATTAGGCACTAATATTCAGTTGGGGTTGATTTTTGGTCATATTTCGGCAAAACAAACTTTGCTGTCCCGAATTAGTTTATGTGGTTTGAGCGACTTAAAAATTTTTTTCATTAGGCGTAAAAGTAGTTTTCGAAGAGCTCATTTCGAATAGATAATTTTTCATATAACAACCTTTAAAATCCGGACTTAAAACGGCCAAGTTATTGGCCAAATGAAACTCGAAACATTTTTTCCGGCGAAAAAGGAAATATTACATGACCATATCAGCAGCAAAAACGGGCCGATTCGGAGCACTTTCGGTCCGAATCGGCTTAAGATATAAAACACGAAAGTTTTCCGAATGAATTTTAACTAAAATGTGGCAACCGTTTAGCCTAAAAGTAAAACGAGAGACCATTTTACCAACAAATCGTAAAAATAGAATTTATAAGAAACACTCCTAATTAATGCTTGCTGATTGGAATACTAAAAGGGTTTCGGGCGCTTTCGGATGATTTTGGATGTTTCTAAATGCAACGAACCATATATAAATGCAATTAATTAGTTAGAAAACTAGAAAAGTCATGAAAGGTTATGTTGAGATGGCCGACCTTAATAAAAAGTAGGATTAATAAAACTGGTACTAATTTGGTAATACCTAGCGGAACGGACATAGTAGTTAAGAGATTATGGTTAGTTAGCACAATTTGAAAATATGGAAACTTAACAAATATAGGGGACGGTATTAACGTCTGGAAACTAAATACTTTCCTAAAATAGAAACTTTCTAAAAATAGTAACTCTTTGCAAGTGTCGGGATTTATCAGAGATGTTGTAAATTTTTCTAAGCCTTTAATTACTAAAACGCAAACACACTTGGATGCTTTAAATGATGAACATAGATGCTTTACTTGTTTACTTTTCCGAATGCTAAGTCATACCCATATTTAATCTAGGTCGCGGCTAGACCTCCTTATATCATCATCATTGTTGTGATTATCGCTTATCCTTGTTAAGGTGAGTTCATAGCCCCACGTTTTTACCGATTTACAAATGCTTTATACTTTAGGGTGAGAAACATTGTTTTCCTTTTAAATTGGACACAAGTTCTTTACGCGAGTTTTACATGTTTATGTGTTGCCTACGTTTGCTTATAAACCCACTACTGCCCGAATTATCATGAACAGTTAATTTCTCGATCGGATGACCGGTTAAGGGAGCGCGAGTGAGTAAATAGATCTATTGGGACTAATTATCCCTATCCGGGTGAGTAGCGCTCACTGTTCGTGTTTGCCAAGAACAAACGGATATATGTCATGTCGATGTGCGTTATGGTGGTCTTTGGTTTGGGACACCGATTAAGGGCATGAATACTATGTGACAGGATGTAATATGCCCTGTTGATTATTAGCTTCAGTGTCATGAGCTTAGCGCAACAATAGATACTTTTTATGTGATGTTGTATCTGTTATAGTAGTCGCATACGTTTTGAAATCTTGTGGTCCATTCTTGTATTAACTTAAACCTATGAATTCACCAACATTATGTTGACATTTTAAACATGTTTTCTTAGGTGCTTAGCTTGGATTGATTCTTGATGCTAAATGGAGTCTATGTGCTATGTGACTTCGCCAATTTCAAGACTCTTTTATTTATCGTTGTATATCAAAACTTTGTTATGCTTCCGTACTTTAACTCTCTCTATGGACCGGTGTAAAACTTAAATATTATTTTCTTCTATGTCATCGATAAACTTTTTCAAACGTCATGATTAGTGGTCGTTTTTGTGCTTGTTTCGGATGTTATGAATCCTCACTAGACACATATTCCGTAGGCCCGTTGGGGGGGGTTACACCTGCATAATGCTTCATCCCATCAATTATCCTCAAGCATCCCTCAATCTCCTCAATGCAGTGGGTTTTTGGAAATCAAGACGATGGACGGAGTTCTGACAAGTGGATGCATTTTCGTCATGGGCCTCCGCAATCACTCATATCTGATTGGACTAATGACCAATTGCCAAAATTATTCTCAGACTGTGTTCACATGTTCTTCGTGAAGAAATCAATTATACCAAGACTGTCGTTCACCATGTTCAGCATGGACTATTGCCGCATTGCAAATCTGTACCAAGGACTGCGTTCCACAGTTCTTCGTGAGAAATCAATTTCATGTCCTAGTAATAAAAAGATCGTTCACTTGGATGCTTTTACAAATAATGATTTTTTTTTGCCTTGAATATGTCCGCAAAACCCATGAAAACATCAAATGCAACAAAAGTGTAATAATAACAGTATGGTTGATGTAATCAAACTTTTAAAACACATAAAAGCATCAAGTTGTAGGTTATTTTCTTCTCTAACGGGTCAATTATAAAAAAATCTCACAGGAAATAAACTAAGAATTAGAAACATTTAGCAAACAAAGATATCAGCCAAAGAGTCAATAAAAAGCAAGAAAAGAAACAGGAAATGACTTATTTGTTTTGTACACAACCACCTAGGCCTTCTATTTTAATCATGATAACAAGGTTAAAATAGGTTGACAAATAATGACTAAATTATAGTGTAGAACTTCATATCAAGAAACCGAGTAAAAATTAAATTTTCACTTTTAACAAGATTCATACAGTATCATATTAAATGTTTGGAGACCGCTTTCTTTGACCCTTATAGTCAAAATGCATCCATGTTTGAATTGCATCACAAAACCACAACATATTTTCTACATTGTGTCGAGAAATTTCATGAAGGTGGTTATAAATGGTCCATAAATGTAAATTGATGAATGAACCTTACCGAGTGTCGAGCAATACGTGGAAACTTTTTGGCTTCAATAGCAGTAAACTCCATTGGTGGCCAGCTTTGTTTGCTAGGTGGTATAAGATTTTCATCCCACGTAACAATATAAAGATCACCATCAAGATCACTTCTAAAAGCTTCATCCGTGTGTGGACGGTCTCCCTTCTGAGGAAATACCAAACAATCAACCAAATGCTCGAGACCTGATCATTTTTTGAAAAATGAAAAAGAAACGATTTCTACTACTATAATTGACATTTTATCAAACACCTTCTACGCATATCATTAGATGTACACTCGTCGTACACATTAATCAGTCACTTTCATTTCTTCATATAAATATACTTTACAACAGAATTGGTAAAGTCACACGATTCAATTAATTTTTGGATAATCATCAACACTGTTATTAGCATCATCAGAACCACCACCGGCACCACCTGTACTATTTCCTTTTCCCCAAAATAGTCCATCAATATCTATAACAATTCTCCTTTTAATCTTTAACTTCTAACAACAGATTTCATATCACAAAAAACTTAAATACAACCAAACTACATGGATCTGTACTAAGGTACAATTATCCGGCGTTATGGAATTGGTTCGTTATGAATATTTTTTCCAGGATCGTTTATTAACTAGTTTTTTGTTCAGTTCTGTTTTTATTTGTGATTTGCCGGTAATTTGTGCTGTTTTTGGATTTTTTGCGTATAGAAGTTTGGGTGTAGCAGAGAGAATGTGTGTGATGTGTGTGTTTTTTGCGTGGGGATACAGGAATTGGGTTTTTGGTACACATTTACATTTTTAGTCCCTTTGTCTTTTTAGAAAAGTTGGCAATATTGGTCCTTCTGTGTTTTTTAATATTTGTAATATCTAGGTAATCTACGGTCCAGATAACTCCCAGTATGTGAGAAAAACAACGTCTCAACTCTGAACCTCAATCTTGTTTATGTATTGTGGATTGTCTAACTCTTTACCACTAGATCAAAATATGTATTATCATGGACACAAATGTATTAGTTAAACGTAAAGATTGTGTTTATGTTAAAAGAATGTAGTACATAATTAATAGAGCTACTAAACTTTAGTGTTTGGAAAATTTATTTAACTAAATGATTTACTATGTCTTAGGTATACGTTACAAAATATATAATTATTGATGAGAAAGGAAACCCTCTCATAAAATTTGCAACTAAAAATGTTATTTTGAAAAGTGCTTATCTTTTACTATTATGGCTCATTATATATATACTATATATATATTTATATTTACTATATTTGTATATATATATATATATATATATATATATATATATATATACACGAGGCATTCAGACCCGTGCGTTGCACACGGGTTGTATGCATTAGTTGTGTGCGAATGTGTTGTAGCATTAGGTTTGTGAAATTAGTTGTAGCTTGTTGTTCGTACGTATGTGATTGTAATGTGTGCCGTGGATGAGGTTATTGAATTTAGTTGTTTTTAATTTTTGAAGTATTGTATTACTTTTTAGGTTTTGGGTTCCGTTTTTTTGGTTGTGTAAAAATCATGTTGTTTAAAAGCGGTTGTTATGTTGTTATTTTGGTTATTGATAGTTGTTTTTTAGTTAAAAGAAAATTGCAAGGGGTTTAGTTTGTGTGTTCCCACAAATGTGATGTTTTAGATTTTGTCGGGTAGTTTTATGTTTTAAATTTAATTTTAAGGGGTTTAGTTTTTGCCTTTTATATTTTGTGAGGGTTTAGTTTGTTGTTTTTAGAAATTAAAGGTTTTAGTTTGTGCAATCAAGGGAATTAAGAGTTATATCTCTTCCTATTGGTATGAGTTGACCGTCATATTAAGTCCTTGTATCTGTTACGCCGCCTGAGTTTCTAGTGTAATGATGGTAGGCTACTTTGATCTCCATATGCATGTTGACTTCCAAAGTACATGTTAAGAAAATGAAAACCTGGGCAAGAGATGGTTACTATATGACTTACAAACTAATATATCGAAGTAGGGTTTAGATTTAATTATGCTAGTAGTATATAATATCATGATAATCAGACACGGAGTACTAAGTTCTTAATATTAAGTGTCAGGTTAATAGGTTAAACGACCAAAGCGACATTCGTTTAGACGAATGATTATTCAATGTATGTATCAAAAATAATGGTTCAAGTTCTATACATGATCATAAGACCAAACTATACCAAAGTTAGCTTATCAAAATATCATATCTCCATGTATATGAAACCAAAAAAACCAAAAATCTAAAGTTGTAACCTCATCAATGATACGATGCTCATTAACAAATGAGAATGAAATATACTAATAGAAGTCCCATAAAACATAGCGTCATCTCTTGAATCGTAAGCCTCGTCATCTGAACCGTTTAAATTCATTCTTGGTATATCAAATGTAGAAACACTCTTACCTTTGTTAATGTTCCTCGATGTATTAGTGGTATCGCGGGATGACAAATGATAAATTCGATGAGATGAACTGGGCTGAAGCGTAGTCATGTTGCTCACACAATTTGTTCTTGATTTATTATTAACAGGATTTAAATAATTTTCATCACCTGAAGATTTATAGTTATAATTATTTTTAGAGAAATTTATAACACATAAAGATTTATAAGTGAATAGACAAAATATACCTTTACCTGCATAACTTTGAGAAAAGTTAGATGGATTAGTGGCTGTAACATTAAAGAAGAAGAAAACATTATTGACATTATATTTGAACAAAGTATCTTATTTAGACCTAAAGAATAAGCTATTATAAAAAAATCAAGTACCGTTTGATAAGTCATTCAACGGAGGTCAGCCTCTATGTTTTGGAAGAACCTGGAAATCTTCTACTATGTCATTCAATGGACGTCTTTATATGCGTTTTGGAAGCACCTGGACATCTTCTGATATGTCATTCAATGGAGGTCTACGTTTGCGGTTTGGAAGAAGCTGAACATCATTAGATATGTCATTCAGTGGAATTCTGCCTGTGCATTTTAGAAGGACCTGCACATCGTTTGATATGTCCTTTAATGGAGGTCTCCCCCTGCGTTTAGGTATAACCTGATCATTGTTTACTATGTCCTAAAAATCTTCTGCTATGTCATTCAATGGAGGTCTTCTTCTACCTCTCACTTCAACATATTAATGTTTTGCACCCGTCATTCCTCTCACTTTAATATCCTTTATTATTTACTCTCACATGAATATCCTCTATCATTCCTCTCACTTCAAAACAGCAACCAAACAAACTCATTTGGATTGTTATTCTTGTTCATTTTCTAATACTCTTATTCATGAGACCTATCAACCGTGTTGGAAATAACAGGGAAGGTAAAAGTTTGAATCTTTATCATATCATTTTGTAAGGGGGTGTTTGGGTATGTGTTTTGAAAGTTCGTATCTAATTATTGTGTTTGTAACTTCTGGTTGCAAATAATGAATTATCTGCTAGCTGATTATCAGTCCATCAATAAGCTTATCATCACTCCTTATGTTGCCATTTGATATAGTTATGTCCATTAATTAAATAATTAAGAGGAATTTGGTCAAGTTTATGACACTGCACCACCTGATACACATTACATACCATATCCGACTTGCAAATCCTCTAGCACACATAAAATTGACGTTCCTCAAGGTATGTTCACCTTTTGTGCATCACATGATATACAATACATACCATACACCTGGTCATAACCTGGTTTTTACTATACTTAAATGACGGGTTTTTTAAAACTGGTCCGCAATGATTTTCTATCAAAAGACACAATCTAAATACACCCCCTTGAACACATCCCATGAACACACATTCATTTTGAAGAATTCACATAGAAAGATCCAACAAAGCATCAAAAATCCATACAAATCTGACCAAACCCACACCAAATTAAGCATAAAGTTATAAACTTTACAGCTTAAAACTAATAAAAAAAATAAAAATTACCAACACATGAAGAACCTGTGATTTAAAAGGTGTTTTGGATTGTTCTTATCTGATTTTTTTCAGGTGGTTAATCTAAACTTCTCCGGGTTATCTAATTATTTGTAAGCATTTTTCAGTAACCACGAGTTGCTGCTAATCTAAAAGAGCTTACTTTTTGGTAAGCTACAACTACATTGTAGTAACAAAAAGTACAAAATCTTATTTACATTGAACCTCACCACCGCTTGATCCTACACGTCCAATCATCGGTCAAAAAAGAAACGACAGAGCGGCTTTGTTGCAAAGTACCGAGACCAACTTGTGGCCTTGTTGCAGCATTGACATCAAACGATCCGATACCAACATGTGGCCTTGTTACCAACACGCGCCTGTATTCAGCCATTTTTGTATAGCAATACGTGTTTTAATAGTCAATGGATCTTATAATCAGTTATGGATATTCATTATTAACAGCAACTATATTCAATTAATTAGAGTTTGTTTTACATATAACTCCATGGTATGCGCTTAAATACACATACCTTTTACCTAATTAAACGAGCTAAAAAGACCAATAATTACCAATAAATACAGAAAAATGCATTGTATTCGTTTGTATTGTGAATTGTGTCTTGCAGGTAACGGATATTGCACAAAAGGACAAAAACGAAGCAAAATGGACAAAACCAGGCACAAGAATAGAAAGAGTACAAGAAATCAAAGCCGGAGGCAAATTTATCTCAAATCCAATCCCATTAAACCTTTAACCTAAAA
Organism: Tanacetum coccineum; assembly: GCA_026074375.1. Lineage (NCBI taxonomy): Eukaryota > Viridiplantae > Streptophyta > Magnoliopsida > Asterales > Asteraceae > Tanacetum > Tanacetum coccineum. The sequence goes on from BQNB010094775.1 coordinate 17,991, forward strand.
GAAACCATTGCACCGTTAGTCCCATAATACTTACACAGTTAGTCCTTGGGGACTAACACCATTAGTCCAAAACAACTACACCTTAAGTCCTTAATTTTTAAACACCCTTAACCCCCGTTAAATCCCATTTAAAACCTTATAACCCTTTCCGGCCAAAAATAGAACCCAAAACCATTAAACCTAGCCCAAGTCAACGCCCTAAAATGTAGAGTCAAAATTACTGTTCCCATTTCCCTTTTCCCTCCCTTGTTTCATCATAAATGATTTTACAAGGTAAACTAAGATTTCCCAATCCTTACTCACTCGCTCTCTAACCCTTCTAGAAGCCAATGACGCATGTCATGCCGTTTTGGCATGCCAGGTTGGCAATCGCAATGCCAATCGTTAGCCAATGATGTGTGGCACATGATCCAAGGGCTCCCAATGATTACGTAAAGAATAATCATAATTGGATGGACGAGATTGAAGAGAGAGGAGCGTGCTAGGGTCCTAGAACCTTCCCCTCATCACTATATAAAGAGGAGGCCTCATATACAGCAGGAGGTCTTACTTTTCTAGCTTATTGTCTAGCTTAGCTTATTGTATTCAGCTTATCGTTTTTAAATTGATGTATTTTCCTTTTTAAAAGTTGTAACTCATTTTTATTATCAATTAAATTTTAGTTATTGTTTAAGACATGTTTTTACTTACTGCACTTATGACTTAAATAAGCTCATTTTTAATCTAATAAGCTCAATAAGCTCTTAGGTGTCTCATAAGCTACTTATACTCAGTTAAGCTTTCAAAAGCCTAACTGAGTTTAGATATTAACTTAAAACTCCCCCTAAAGTACCTCAGCTTATAATGTGGATGATAAGCCAATTGTGGATGGGCTTAATGGACTATACCAGCTTGTTCTAAACAAGCTGGAGCTTGTTGATTTAAGCTCTAAAGAGCATTTCAGTTCCTGTTTAGCTGGGACAAAAAGGTACTCTTCATTTTTCTTTTATAAGCTCATTTTCTATATTGAATTATAGTTTTCTTATTCTGCTTATAACTGTTTATATTTGCTTTAATATGTTGCTTATTGCTTATTTGTGCTTAGCTTAGATCTCTTTATTTCATATTTTTCATATAATCAGTTTTAGAAAAGCCAAAAACTGCTTATTTGGATTGCTTATTATAAAGAGCTTATCTATGGTTGAAATCTGCTTATTAGGTCTTTTTAACCTGAGTAATAATCTGGTATCTTAGATTTAGTTTAAAATCAGACTTAAATAAGTTCTAAAATGCAAATCCAAGGTTTAAAGAAGTGTTTGGCATTAGGTTCAAAATGGGTCAAAAGAAGTTAAAAGTTGATTTAAGCTCATAAGTCAGTTTTAACTAGCTTTTAATTTGTCTATTAGTCAGTAATTTTAAGTTTTTAAAGTTTAAATCTCAAAACTTAGGTTTGTTGAAACCATGATTTGAATTTATGGTACTTTTGCTTTCTAAATCAACTTATTAGTTTAAGATCTTATTAGGGTGCTATTTTATGTTAAGTTCATGATAATTTTAAGTCTAAAATGTAGTGGAATAGATCTGATTTAAGTGTGCATTTGTCATTCAAGCTTAAGTCAAAATCTGTTTGAGTGTCTTAGTCTAATTTTCATAGTTAAAAAGTTCAATTTTCAAAAGCAAATCTAGGGTAGTTATAAGTTGTTTTGAGGTCTGAAATTGATGGAATAAGCTCTCTAGGGTTCAAACTTAATCTGTTTCAGCTTATTTTTACATTTAGTTTTAATTTAGTAGCTTAAATCTTGGGCTGCATTAGCTTATTTTGCCTTAAAAAACCAAAAAGCCAAAAATAGTTTTAGTCTGTCAGTTTTTAAATCTTTTTTTAGCTTATTTTCTAAACAAAATTTCTTAATTCTAGTTTTTATGTGTTCATTGGAAGTCATCATTAATATGTTTTTATCTTATACTTTATTACAAGTGCTTAATCGGTTTTAATTTGAGTTCAAAGTTGGTTGTTTTTCATCTAAAGTTGTTTGTTCAAGTCCTTTTTCATTCTAGCTTTTTAGAACTTTTTAGCTCAGCTTATTAGTTAATTTCTAGTTATAAGTGCTTATTAGGTTGTCTAGTTTATTTGTTGTCAGATTTAAGTCAATTAGAAGTGCTTTTGTGTCTTTTTCCTCAGCTTAAAATCTGTCATAAAATCCCTTATTGACTTCATTTGTGTCTAATTTCTTATTGCTTTTTAAGTGCTTTTTAGTTTGCTTCGTTTGCTTATTTTTGGTCCTAGGTGCTTATTAGGTTTAGGACTTGGTCAATTTCTGCTTATTTAATTGTCTTAATTGCTTATTCAAGCTTAAAAGCCATATCAGTTTAAGCTTATATACCTAAGTCTTAAATAGCAAACTGTCATCTTATTTGAGCTTATTTATGGCTTATCTGTGAGTCTTAGAAAAAGTGCTTTTGCAAAAGTTGCTTATTGTCAGCTTATTATAAAGTGTGCTTAAAAGAAAAATGAAAAAAAAATAGTTTAGCAAAAAGGAAGCCACAGGGGTCGAACCTGTGACCTCCCCTTTCATACTCAAAGTCTCAACACCACACTCTGCTACCATCACTGCCCTTGGGACTTTTCTGTCATAGGTTTCATCAATTACCCTTTTAACCTTTGTTTCCAGTTTGTGCTTATTGATTAGCAGCTTTTTAATAGGGCTTATCTGATTTTTCTTTTTACCATTTTCTTAGTAATAGTTTAAAGTACTTTTAGAATTTTTCCAGATTTTTATAAATTAGTTTAATATTTTTAATTAATTTTCTAGATTAAAATCATTTTTAATTCATAATAAATAAAATCAAAATCAAAAAAACATAATTCTTTTTCTAAAAATTATTTTAAGTCATTTAGGATTTATAAAAATTAAATTTGCATTAGTAGGGTTTAAATTTGATTTGCTTTCTCGTTTAGTCGCATTATTATATTCCCGTTAACGTTTTTAGGATTAATCGTTAGTTGCCTTATTTGATTACGTGCTTTTATTCGTTTGTGCATTTTTATTTGTAGAAATAGGAAACCAAATCAAATTCTTGAACTATTCAATTACGCGATCACAAACTAAATCGATTTTCAACTAAATACGCTTTGTACTTCATAATTGAACCATCCGCGTTTCTTTTAATCTTAAACAACCACTTCAACCCAATTGGTATAACACCTTTAGGTAGAGGAATGAGTTTCCAAGTATTATTCTTTATAATAGAATCAAGCTCGATTTTCATTACTTTGAGCCATTGCGATTTCAACTTGGCTTCATTGTAATTCCTTGGTTCCTCGTCAAGTGTTAACATTAATTAATGAACATTAAGTTGGTAATCTACTAACCTTGTTGGTAACACTTTGTTGCGAGTTGAATGTCGTACCAGGATAGGCGTAACATCACTTCCATACTCGTCCTCCTCCCCATCTGAACTAGCCACGTGAACAGGAGTCTCGAACAAGTGAATGAGTTTGTGTTTTCATTAAATCAACAAAGAAAATAGGAAAACACGAACATAGTTTAGCTGCCTAAATCGCATATTTTATTATTAAAGAAACTAACTCAAAACTCCAATACGTACAATGTGAACCCTTACCCTACACGGTATATACAGACTAAACAAGACGTATTAGACTATAACTAGGATTACATTATATATGCTAAATAAACAAGTAAATAGGACGAGTTAGACTCGCACTCCAACTAGAACATCTCTGGATTTGGTAACATGCCTAAAGCCTTATCCAAACTCAATAATTCACCAACATACGAGAGCATGTGTTATAATGACCTGATTCTGACCATAACAATTTGCGACTAATCAATCATGGCCATTACCCAAAGTATGTGACCAAATTTACTAGAAGCACCACCCTCTTGTAACCTAAAAACCAGAAAGTGAGGAAAGCACGACATGTTTTTTTAAGTTTAACATCTATACTTCATATAATGAAAAAACCTACAAATCTTGAAAGTGAAAAACTTAAAGTATTTTAGGAAGTCCTTGCACTATTTTCGAAAAGGCATATTCAAAGCTGGAAACTATTAACACACTATTAATACATGTCAAAAACCGGGTTGACCCGGGTCACTTCAAACCCGGTGGGTCTAACCGGGCTTCGAAAATATAAAACCCGATTTAATTTGACCCTTTTTTATGGGAACCAGTTCAACCGGTTGAACCGCCCGGGTCGATGTGAATTTCAAAACATTATGTTTGATCCCCAAATCCTCAAACTTTTATTATTTTTCATTTATAACCCATAAACTTTTTTATCACTAAAACTATCTGCCGCTATAAAATCTCGTTGCTATGCATGGTACTCTTCTAGTATTATTAAAATGCACACAACGTTTAAAACACCATTACTTAGTTCTCGGGTTTTAAATTGAAGGAAAAGAAAAACAATAGGAAAAAGAAAAGAAAATGAAAAGTAAAGTGAGTATTCGTTCATATGTTCTTAAGATAGAGGAAATGAAAATGAAAGAAACTATGTATTATGTTCTTAGTCGGAGGAAAAGGAAAATAACATGTTCAAATTACATGCATGCTTTAGTTGTTAGCATCAAATTTTTTAAAAAGAGCATATTAGTCTTTAGGAGTTTTGGCATAGAGAAAATTTTTTAAAAGAACACTTTACAATACGGTTTTAAGAAAATGAACAGCGTATGTAATATGCACGAAAATGAACATCCGGCGCATTTCAAAAAAGACAAAATGGGAACAAACTTCAACACATAAACAACACACAAGGAAACAAACTCTAGGCGCATTTTCGGCACATATCTGGAGCATTTCTAGCGCATATACGGAGCATTTGCGGTGCATTTACAGTGCATTTTAAACACATGTGCGCTTCATATTTGCTAGGGGACTAATATATGAAAATTACTAATTATAGGCTTAAAATTACTATTTTCATATAAAATGTATAATATTTAATGCATAAGTTATAAGTTGTAATTTCAATAATGGTTCGGATTTAGTTAAATTTATAATGAAACTTTCCTATTACTTTTAAAGTGATATTGTTATTGGTGTGTTTATGGCTATGAAAATGGGTGTTTTTGTGTCGTGTACTGCTGAAAATAATGGGCCATACACATAAAGTCACACACACTATGATGATGGTGAAAACTTTAGTTCATTTTGAAAAAACATCGGAAAAGAATTCATTTTGGTAAAATGAGTATCTAGATAGTCTTTTTTTAAGTAATTTTTTTTCATATATATATCTCTCCAAATATGCAAAATTGCATATATATTCAAAGCATGCATAGAATGCACTGTATCATATGCATTAAAAACTCCCTTATGCTGGATTCGGACTTCATTCCTTCTGATGATTCTCTTGGATCTGATCTTGCAGTTTCTTTTCCTTCCGGAACTAGAAACAAGATTTTTGATCCGGGGATATTCTTTGAAGTCCAATCCAAGAGATTTCTATCTCGGGATACTTTTTCTATCTCATTTATCTGTAATCCTCTTTATATAGTGATTGAGACTTTGCTTCTATTTTCATCCAAAAATGAAGACAAAGTTTTCAATCCTGGTATTCTTTCTTCTAATCTCTTATCTCATCAGGGCAAAATAACTTCTGATTTTTTTGAGAGCCCGATGATGATTTCTGGAGGGGACATTCCTTTCTTGGATGTCCTGTTTCTCCATTTCTATCCCCCTTGACCAGCTCAAGTATCAGGGATCGAGTCAGGCTCAAGACTCGGTTAACAAAAATAAGTGCTTCGTGGGTGGCAACCCATGTTTATCCTTAGTATATTAGTATAATATTTATTAATAAGTGTGATGTGAGGAGGCTCGCCTCTTCCTTTCTCGTGTTTCGTGTTTTGTGGTTTATGTCCAGGATTACCCCGGATTATGAAGACTCTCATGCTCGTGGTTTTGTCCATCGTCCACTCGATCTTAAATCCTTAGCATGCCTATTTATGGGAATCCGATATCCTAGATCTTATTGATTCGCGTTTATCTATTAGCATAATTAATAAACTGCTTTAGATTTGCGTAGAGACCCCTTAATATTTTGATTATGCCTTGAAATTAGTATGGGGGTGACAGTCTCACATTGAGGACAATGTGTAGTTCTAGTATGGGGGGATCTTTCGATTCGATCTTGCTTTCATTTGTCTTGTCTTCGTGTAACCCCATTTTTCTACCAAAAATATGCCAAAATTTAAAAATTTGCAAAAAGAGAATAAGTGTTTCGACACATAGTTTTGTCTTTTTAGGAATAAATTTTGACTTGATCGAGCATGTTGCACTCTAGCTTGCCCCTTAACTTATATAAATTTAAGCTTTTGCTAGTCTTTTATATAAGAAGCTTTAAAACGCGAATTCTAGCTTGAAAAAGCCAAGAGTTTTGCAAGCTTCCATGTTAGACTTTAAATATGCTAAGCTTGTTTTATTAGACTAAGCATTCGCGGATCTTTTTATTAAAGATTTTAAATTTGCGAAGAACGAGAAATGATAGAGTTTTATATAAGTTAGATGCTAAACATAGAGTAGTTGGAACTCTTTAAGGCTCATAGAGGTTAATTGTGGCTTTTTGCTCCCACCAGCTTAATAAACATTATATAATTGTTGAATAAATAAAGTTACTTTAGGTTTTTGCGATTCTTAGTTTAAATCACTTCGTAGAGATTCCTTCTGGTAAAATTAAGGTACACATCGAGGTTTTGTCAGTGTTGTGGGGAAATAGACTCCTGGACCATGGTCGGCTCGCATACCGATGTGGTAGTTGTTAAAAGACCACATGACTTAGAATTTGGCTAATACTAATAAGTTAAGTAATAAACCAAAGCCAAAATAAGACCACTACCTCTTGCCGGCTCACAACTGATGTGGTAGTCGTTTAAAGGGTGGAGGTAATAATTATAATAAAACTATGGGCTGATAAACGTTTATTGCATCTTGTTGGCTCACAACCGATGTTGCAGTCTTCTAAAATAAGGTACATAGTAATAAGCCGAGACTGATAAAAGTTTGCTGCATCTTGCTGGCTCACAACCGATGTTACAGCATTCTAAAAGGTCAAGGAAATTACCGAGGTCAAAATATGTTTGCGGCATCTTGCCGGCTCACAACTGATGTTGCAGCCTTCTAAAGGACCAAGGTTTAATAATGTTGCTATAATACTAATAAGAATAAAGCCAAATTTCGACTTCGGGGTTATCTAAATAAAGCCTCCGTCTCTGGACTCGTAGTTGAGTTGTTGCGGATGAAATAAAAAGGATAACCCCTAAATCATGCGAAATTAGAACCTTAATGTGGACCTTATTCTCACCATATCGTCTCTTTAGGAAAGGATTTCAAACTAATTGTGGTCTAAACTGGGTTTACTTTATGTGAATAAGACATTAATTGATTTGTCACATATAATAATAATAATAAAATCTTTAGAGAATTTAGGAAATAAGGGAGCGAAAAGTTAAAGTTTTTACTTACACAATTAACATTTATGAGTAGTGTTAGCATCTTAACTTGTATTTAACAATGATTTCGTTTTTAAGCTTGGTTTGGGGCGGGTGAAAAATCAAGGACGATGAATTTATCCTTTTATTTGTTTTTTGTTCCGTGAAGTTATGATGTGAATAAATGATAGTAATAAATGCATAAAAATGTTTAAACGGGGGGCTTTTCGAAACTAATGATTTCTTAATCCCCTAGATGAACACTTAGCTACTTTTCTAAGTAATTAGTCTAGGGGGTTGAAATTCTTGGTTTTCTAAGTTTGTATTTATGACATTGCGTGAGGACACGACAATAACTTAGTATGGGGAATTTGGTATGTGTTAAATCACATACCTTTTCTATCATAAAAACAAGGCCAAATAACCAAAACCGTATGAAAAATACATTTGTATATGCTTGTTTTTTGTGTTTGTGTATGTGCATGTAACGGATATCAAGAAAAAGACAAAATAAAGAAAAAACTAGACAAAAACGGGCACGAAATCGGAGAGAGCGCTAAAATACCAAAGCCGAAGACATATCCATCTTTTATGGACCAACCCGGGCCCATTAAAAT
>BQNB010094776.1:0-22791 GCA_026074375.1 Tanacetum coccineum
ACTCTGACATTTTTACTAAATTGAATGTGACATTTTATAAAACGTCTCTTTTGAGGTCGTTTTCGTGACTTGTGTTTTGTGCCCTGAAGTAGCACCCCAATGTTACCATTCCGCTGCGTTGTCCTGAATTTTGGGGGTGTTACACACTGTCACCGCCCCATTTATTCACGACTAAAAATAACCTCAGAAGTCAGAAGTAACAAAACATATTGAATTTAAAGCGAAAAATTGGAGAATTGATACTTGAAGACCATAGGATAACAAAAACCCTAAATTATGACAAACCCTCAAATTATGATAAAACCCTAATTTTAAAATTCAAAATTTAAGTATGTGAAATAAGAATTAATTTTGTATAAGGAGTAACTTTTCTTCTCTGGCCTTCTATCTGTAACACGGGTCTCCCCCCACCCATCCACCTGTTTCTTAAATATTGTCTCCACCTCCCACATAATCCAGAAAAACACACACACAAACCACACGATGAGAGTTTCTTCTTCCCTTTCATCTACATCTTTTTTTTTCTTGCTTCAAATTGCAGGTGTGTAAGAAATTTTAATTATATCTTTAAAAAAAATGGTGCTGATTTGAGTTGTTTATTTATTTTTTTTATTTAGTTCCATCTGATTTTTTTCTTTTTTGGCTGATTGCATATATGAGGTTCATCGTTGCGGAGTTTTTGAGAGATATGTAGAGGAAGTTCAGGAAGGATTCCAATCTGATGAGTGTAAACGGAAGCTTAACATTAGGTAAATGGGCGTGTTTATCTGGGTTTTCTAAATGCTATGCTTAAAAGTATTGAAATTTGGTTGATTGTTTGCATCTGATGATATGTAAGTTTTTTTTACTGTTTAGTTTTATTTAGTTTATTGTTTAGTTTTATTTAGTTCATAGTTTGTTTGATTTATTTGTTTTATATTGTTTTTTAGGGTTCATGATTAAAATTAGGGTTACGTTTTAATTTAGGGTTTTTGTTTATTCACTCAAAAGGCTTTTGTTCGATTGAGGCAATTTTTTCTTTACCTTTGCTGATATATGTTCAAACTATAGCTGAAATGGGTTGAATTAGTTTAAGGACAAAGGCTTCTGGGGCTACAATAGGTGTGGGATTGGGGGGCTCAAATGGGGAGGGGGTTCAAGTAGGTGTGGGGTTCAGGGCTGAAATGGGGGCTGCGGTGGGTGCATTTAGGTGATGCAATAGGGGGTTTGGAGTGCTTATATAAGACCCATTGAAAAGCATGGCTTAGCAGAAGTGTTTGGATGTATGCGAGAGGAAAGCTGGACAACCTACAAAGTCATGGGCACGCCTTCTTAGTTTATAGGTTCTATTTTCTCTTGAATTTCAGGTGTTCTTTTTTCAGGTTAAATGTTGGTGAATTTGACATTAATAGTTAGTTTACGCTATTCAAGCAGGTTGGGTTTGCGGTATGGTATTATTTTTTTTACGGTTGAAAGGTGTGGGGTAAAACGGGTCACTGAAAAATGGAAACGGGTCAAAATTGATGTTACCAAACATAAAACATGAGAGAAAAGGGGTGCTTGAACTATGCTCTTTTACAACTTTGCACTGTTTTTTGACAGATTCTTATTGCGTTTTTAAACAGCTTTCCTTTGCTTGTTATTAAAAGCTAGTCATAAAAATATACGACCTGTCGGCCCCATGGCGTTTTTTACTTTGTAGGGGGTGCTAAAGAATAATCCGAATGTGCCTGATAGTTATTAGAATGATTTTGGATTGTTCGACACGAATGTTTTATGAAAATTTTACATTAGATGATCGTTTTTTATGAAATTGTGCTGGCTTAAAGAAAAACGAAAGAATCATGTGGACCTAAACAATTACTCTTTTACCTTCATATCTAGCGTAGAACACTCTAAAATTACATCTAACGGACACTTTCTAACTATTATTTTCTCCGGGTTTTATTAAAACATTAGAAAATCCAAACGAAATACTGATTATACTTATATCTCGCATACTAAATCTTCTTTATGTGTTTTTATCAGAAACATAATTGGGACAGTTTTGCGTAATGGCGCGGCTCCGTGCAGGATCTAGCAGCCGTGAACTTGAAGGTGAACAAGATTTTTGTTTTTTTTACTTGCGCATGGCTATTTTTTTGTTATTTTACCTTTACTATTAGGTTTCTTTGTTTTTGTAACTTTATTACTCTTCTTAATTTTCACATCCGTTGGATTGTTATTCATATGTGTTATTTTTTTTGGTATAACAGGCTGGTAAAACTACATACACTATAACCAACTTGATAATAAATAGCTCCCATGAGCAACAAATTATCTTCTATAAAGTTTGTGTTCAAGTAAGTATTAGCTCAAGTGATTTAAACGTCTAATTAAGAAGTTTGGAGTGGTTAATACAGCTGATTTTTTTATTTTCAGAGTGTCCTACATACTGAGATGCAATCCTTGCTTTGTATGTTCCCACATTAGTTATAGGTATGAGACACTTATTAACTGTTAGAAGATTACTTTAAGCACAAATGCCATAACGAATGTAAAACATGTGATATGATGTCTTGGGGTTTAAAAATTTGGGAAGTGGTCGGATGAGTGAAAATGCAAAAAAACGTTGAAAAGTGGAAAGAATCAATAGAGCAGAAAATTCAGATGGAACTAAATAAAAGAAGAAAAAATAAACAACTCAAAATTCAGCACCATTATTTTTTAAAGATATAATTAAAATTTCTTACACATACCTGCAATTTGAAGCAAGAAAAAAAAAAAAGATGTAGATGAAAGGGAAGAAGAAACTCTCATCGTGTGGTTTGTGTGTGTGTTTTTTTGGATTATGTGAGAGGTGGAGACAATATTTGAGAAACAAGGTGGATGGGTGGGGGAGACACGTGTTGCAGATAGAAGGGCAGAGAAGAAAAGTTACACCTTATACAAAAATTAATTCTTATTTCACATACTTAAATTTTGAATTTTAAAATTAGGGTTTTATCATAATTTGGGGGTTTGTCATATTTAGGGTTTTTGTTATCCTATGGTCTTCAAGTATCAATTCAACAAGGTGGTGGTATGGGTTTCCAGCTATTGTTATGACGTAAAGAAGATCAGATGTTCGGATACAAGCACGATAGTAATGTAAGCTTCTGGAAAACTTTTACTTAAGTTATAATTTAAGGCGTGAAGCGAGTAATTGCAGCTAGCCCAACACCAATACATTAGGCATACAACTAGGCACGTTTGTGGGGATTCAAAATCCTTAGGATATTCAGTCATTAGCATCCACGAAGGATATTTTGACCTTAGTCCACGATAACCTGATATGGAACACTCGGAACCAATATACATATAAAAAAGCTCAAAAATAAGTTTGGCCCCAAAGCACTACTTTATGCAACAACTTTTTCGGCGTTTCTCATAACTTTTAATACTAAACAAAAACCGGGAAGCGATATTACTATTGCATCACATATAAAGGGTGTATTCTATAGGAAATGCTATGATATATATTAGCACAATCATCAGTTTCAAATGATTTTTGGATTGCTTATTAAAACTGCTTATGTGGTTATTTTAGAAATAAGCACTTTTAAGTTGCCTGCTAATTTTGATTAACGGATTATCTGATAAGTAATTTGCATTAGCAATCACAAACACACTCAAAACTGTTAGGGGTCAGCTAATCTATGATAACAATTTGAGAGTAGCTGCGATGAAGCTAAGTTTAATTGATTTTTCATAAGTGGTGACTGTATTTATTACAGGATACGAGATCAAAAGCTGTCGACGCAGTTGTTGACGGCTATGATGCCATTACCTTGAGTCCACACAAGTTTTCTTGGAAGGCTGGATCACCAGGGATTTTTCTAAGTATGATGGCCCTTTATGAGCTGAAATATTCTTACTAGATATGATGAAAACCCAGTCGCCGCCAGCCACTCCTCAGTAACGGATATATCGCATCACCTTCTCAAGTCACCTCCACCCTCCTCCCTCCATCCCTCCTCTCCTAACTCCCCCACCTCTCCCCTCTCCGGTCCTCCCCAGTCTCCCCCCGGCTTAGGTAGTTAACAGATTATATGGTATTTGCACACTAAATAAGCCCCCCACCCCACTCCAATTCGTACTCGAATAACTCGAATCACCACAAGATTGAGAGATGATATCCAATGTATTTAAGTGGTGTTTTGGGATTGACTTTTGAGAAAGTTACGCTAGTCGATAGTTTCCCTTTATAAATGTAAATGCCATCCATAACCACAAGGTGTTTAGGACAAAGCCGAGATAGGCGACAAAAATTAATTTGATATTTCCATAGACACATCGTTTGTTTTGAAAATGCAATTCCAAACACCCTACATATGTAAGCGTTACTATCTCACTTTAATAATGCATTCTTACGGGGTGTTTCCAACTGCACCTACTGGCAAAGAGTCTTTTTTCGGATAGCTTATTGAAATTAGCGCTTATATGGGTTATTTGGGAATGCTTAATGGAACTACTTATCAAGGGAAACTGAGTGTAATTGGTTATCAGATTAATAAATAAATGCATGATATAAAAGGAACTTAACAGAATATAAGTAACATGTATTAAACATATAGACATGGTGATCGCATACACTATTAAGCAAAAATATTACATACGTGATCAGGTGAAGAAATGTGCATATGTAAACAACCGTGCTAATGATATTTGTAGCGAAGCTAACTTACCCCTGCAATTTCATGCTTCGGTATGTAAAAATTGATACCCAACAGAATAAATATGTTACTTAGGCATGTTTTTTGGTTTGTGATCCTGCATTTTCATGAAATTTTAGTAGCGAGAAATATCACAAACCGAAGCATGAAATTGCAGGGGTAAGTTAGCTTTGTTTTTTGTTGTCTGTCATTGTCTTTTCCATCTAATCTTTTGATTTTATTTTTTCTTGATGGCATCACCAGATCATGATTTAGGAGGTATAAACCACTATCGAATAATAATTTGCACACATCTTAGCCCATAACACAACATACAAGTTATATTTTCTTTGTAAACGCCCGTTATTGAGAATATTTTATCTTCTCTTACAGTTAGAAGCCGCTTCCGTGAACTTAGTTGCTAGAGAAAAACTTTCTAATGTTTACTTAGAGATTGCAGCAAGGTACGGCGCACTGATTCGTCAATAATATATATATATAATATAAAAGCAAACACTCAACCAATTGCCTTTGACCAAGGCAAGAAGTCAAAATCCACTAAATAAAATATATATGTGACCGGAAGTATGAGTTCCCGGGTCGTTAAGTCCCAACGAGGCTTGAATGGAAAATCGAATGACGAATTGATAAACGATATTTGAATATGACAAAGGTATGATTGGTTTTCTATTTCTACCAATTAAATATACAAAAACGATTAAATAAAACCTAAAAACGAAAGCTATATAACTTAAAACCTAAAACTGGCACAAGAAACGAGGGCTAAAAACCTAAATTTTACGAATTAAACCCTAGAACAAATTTAAAAGCTAAAATAGATTCTAAATGACAAATAACAAAGTTTAAAAAAAACTAGACTGAAAACGGAGGTCGTTTGACCCAAAAACGAGTCAAGACAAGAACGGGAACGAATCCCGTTCTTTAAAAAGTAAATTTTTGAAAAATTAATCCTACAGAAACTTTTATATTTTTCCTACAAAATATATGAAAAAAGAAAATTTTAGAAAAAAGATTTATATTTTTCTGATTAATATTTTATTTTTTATGATTTTTTAAAGTTTTTAAAGAAAATAAATTATAAAAAATACTAAAAGTTTATAAAAAAATCTGAAAAATTTACACAAAATAGCTAAAATGTTAAGGGTCCTAAGAAAAATAAGCTGGGGAAACCAGCTTATCAAATAAGCCGAGAAATAAGCCCACACAGCTTATAGGCTTAATGGGCCAAAACACCTTTATATACCAAAGCGCCCAAAGGTCTTACAGAAAAGACCCAAGGGCGCAGCGGTAGTGTGTGATGTTTATAAAGGGTGAGAGTGGTAGAGGTCGGGGGTTCGAGTCTTGCTCACCCCTGACTTCCCACTTTCCCCTTTTATTTATTTTTAAAATTTTTTTTTTTACAAACTTGAAGATAAGACAAAAATAAGCATTTTTTATAACTACCACTTTTTACAAAACTCACTAAATAAGCTGGAAAAAGCCAAATAAGTTGGCAGACTTGGTTTTTATACCCAGTCTTAAAATGCTAACTGTTTGGGCTTTTTTAAAGCAAATAAGCAAAGGCAAAGTGCAAATAAGCAAAAATAAGTTATCTACTACACCTAATAAGCAAGTATCAACAAAAATAAGCTAAGGAAATCAAACCAATAAGCCAAGAAAGCCAAAATAGCCAATGTGGCATAGGTGCTAAGGCAGCCAAAGGGGACACTCTTTGGGGCTTATTTTTAAGCACTTAGAGTTAGTCTTAGGCTTAAAAGCTTATATGGGCTTAAAGCCTGTACAAGTAGCTATCCAAGAATGCTAAGAAAACTAAAAGTGAAACAAAGATAAGCTATAAAAAGGGCTGAGAAAGGTGGCTGTCACAAACATCCTTAACTTTTTAGTTTTATGTAAAAAATGTGTGGCTTTTGCAGCCCACAAAATAAGTTAAAAAATGACACTCAAAATGAAAAATAAGCTGAAACAAGTAGACACAAGCTCTCTAATGAGTTGTGCAACCATTTCAAAAGCTAAAAACTAGTTTAAGTGGTGAAAAATGGATTAGAAAAAGGTGGGGAAAGTTAACTAAAAAAAAATATCTTGACAGAATTTTGACTTGACAAATGAAAAACAAAAAAGTGATTATTACTACTCTATATAACACTTAAAATAGGGACAACAAAAAAGGTTGAAAAAAGTTTTACCAAGTTTCTTAACCAAGTAAGCATTTACAAACTGTTTTTGACAACTATTTTAAAGTATCTTATTAGAAAAACCTTTAAATCAATTTTTTACCTTAAAACTTTTCAAAAACTGATTAGAATTGGCTTAATAAGGTTAGCCAAAGATGGCCAAATGGCACCAACCCATGACCATGCCATTTCGACCCATTTTGGGCTTGTGCCAAACACCCCTTAATATTATGAAATACCAAGTTTTACACTAAACCTACTTAATTAAGCTAATAAATTGATAAAGCAGATAAAGGTTATGATATTAAAAGACTAATAAGCAAAAATTTAGATAAAAATAAGCACCTTATAATAAGATAAGCTACAAAGCAGTTTTAACTAGAAAACAAGTAGTATTAACTTGAACTTAGGTTTAACTTATTAGAATGATGTGCAATGCAAATATAGGATATAATAAGTTAAAAAGTGACAGAATAAGCAAAATTAAGTGCTATTAAGACAGAATAAGCAATGCTACAGTTATATGAGCTAAAAGAGTAAAAAGAAAAACCTTTGGTCCTATGCTATGATAGGAGCTAACAAAAGCTCTTAAGGGCTTCTTTGGCACCCAATTCAACCCTTAAGCCCATCCATGATTCGGCTTATTACCCAATGAGCTTAACAGCTTATATGAACAGTAACCTTTGTATTTAACAAAGGAAATTTAGAAGACACTTTGAATTTTATTGAACTTCTGAAATAACAACTGAAAATGAGCTTATAATATTTAAACAAAGATAACTTAAACTGAAAATTACATAAACTTTAAATTTCTAAATTACTCAAAAAAAATCAATGTCGTTATGCTCTTGGTCTTCTTTCTTTTATAGCTGTGAAGGTTGAGCTTGTTGTGTTTGTTGTGTGAGGAGAAATCCCAAAGTAATTTTTAGCCATTGATCAGACCTTGTGCTTCTTTGAATCATCTCAGCCGTTGGGTTAGTCATTGAAAAATGTGGGATTGCCAAATGGGATTAGGGGTTTAGTGGAGGGGAGGTGAAGGTTTTATCTGGGTAAACATAGAGATTGAGTGTTTTGGGGAGGGGGAAAGTGATCACGGGCTTTGGGTTTTGGTCATGGCGGGAAAAGTGGGTTTGAGAGAGACAGAGTGAAAGTTTGGCCATTTGGCAAAAATGGCCCCCAAAGGTGTCTTGTTGATTTGCAAGTTTCGTCCTTGTGTGGTACAAGTATGAGGGTTTGGCAGGGATGCCCCCTCAACTTGTATATGGTCATTACAAATTTAGTCCTTGTGTTGTACAAGTATAAGGGTTTGGCAGGGATGCCCCCTCAACTTGTTACTTCAAGTAAATTGCAAAATCAGCCCTTGTCTTTAATCTTTAATAATATGACCTTGGGGAATTGGCAATTTCGGTTGGGCTTTTATATTTATGGGTTTTTTAGGGTACAAAAGGGTTTTATTAAATAAAGTGGGCTGATCCGGGCCCACTAGGTGGGTACGGGTGGGCCCACTTTGACATTTTGGGTTTTTCAGGTTCGGTTTTCGATGCTCTTTCCAACGCCGTATCCCGGGGTTGACTTTGACTTCGACTGTTTGACTTTTCTGTTGACTTTTTGACTTGATTGACTTTTTGGCTTCGATTTGGCTTCGTCTTTTCACACTTTTCCATTCCGTGCCCAGTTTTGTCGTTTTTGGCTTTGTTTTTCGTCCTTTTCTGAATATCCGTTTCCTGCACAACACAAATGCAAAACAAACATATATTGGCAGTTTTTTGTCTGTTTTTGGTCATTTAAGTCCGTTTTTTATGGAAAAAGGTATGTGTAATTAAGCACATACCACGCACAAACATGAGTTTTATAGTTTTTATTTTTTAACTCGGTTTCTTAAGGTTCATGCGATCATGAAAGCTATGGAGTCGTATAATGGATCTGTAAAGTTTTAAGGATACAATGATGCATATTATAATCCTAAGTCAATGTGACCCGCACCTCTTTTGGCTGTTAAGAACTATTTAACCTTACTACAGAAGAGTGAACTAACACTAAAATTTGTTTTGCAGGTTTTGTTGATTTGAGAATTGTAAATATATGAAGTCGCACTGTGCATTATGATAGGTAACATTCGTTAACATTAGAACGGTACATGTTTGTACTGCTGAACATCCCGAGCGCTACGTTCGTCCCCAGCTAATGTAAGCTTTCTATCATCTTGAAGTCATGATTGTGATTCAGTTACTTAAATATAAAGAGTAATAAATTATTTGCATAATGGTTTTATATCAGGCTTCCAATGTGTTAATGCAAATATCTTTCTTACAAAAGATTAGTTCATTAATTGGTTATTAATTTTTGAATAAATAGGGAGCTTTTGGGTTTGCTTATAAAGCAAATAATATCAGGTGTGAAGTACTGCCACTGGAGCATGGTGAATATCATTCGTGTATTCATTTTATAGAAACAAGATGTGGAAGTCCTAACTATGATGCCCCATAGGTAAACATACAAGTTTTAAACTAATTGTAGTTTTGTTTTGAGTCATATTGGATACAAAAAGCTTATCTTTATCTTGATTTCTAAATGTGTAGTTTGGCGCTATTGGACTAACCGATGGCATCTGCAAAAGCAAATAAAAAGAAAACAAAGTGTGCAATGCAGTGAAGTATTGACTTTTAAATTGTGAGACTTTAAATTTTGATCAATCTGTACATAGTATTTGCTTAATGTAGACAAATCTGTATGCTTTTGTAAAAGCCGTATGCAGTACATAATTTTAGTTTAGTCTAGATAAATCCTCATCAGTACGCGATTTTCCAGATTCTGTTATAGTTTCGTGGAGCGAAACACACACGACTCTATTTTCAACTCAGTGTCGTTTGTTATGTTCAACCAGAAAAAAGGATAGACTCACGCTCCGCAGCGAAGTGCGGGCTAAAAACCTTGTTGAAGTCTAAAGCAGAAGAATACAAAAATAAAAAACAAACAACCAAGCTGAACCAATCTTGCTAATATTTGGCCGTGACACGTTAGTAAACGTATGTTGGTAAATGTCTAATATCCATACAAAATTTAAAAGTCCATATAGTATGACATATATCAGGATTGCCGGATTGGTGTAATAGTATTTGTTTCGTTTTTGTCGTATTCTTTTTTAAACAGAAATTGAAAAGTTTTTGGGTCATCTAAAACCATTTACTTAACTCTATTTTGCAATTGTTTTTCTAGCTTTTTGCTGGTTTTAATATGTTTCGGCTGTTAAACAATAGAATTTTAGTTAGATTTAGGTTCATTTGGATACAAAGTTTTTTGTGAATACTGGGGGACCAATCTCCACCCTTCATCTTATCTTCAATCTAATGTATTAGATTAAACCCAAAATTATTTTCAATCTTTTTTTTAAATCTTTATATCTCTCAAACCGGTAATCGGCAAGCAAAAAAAATATTACCAGCAACGACGAGCATTTAATTATCTTTTCTATAGATGGGCACTTTGATATACTTTCGACAAAAAAAAATTCAAGTTTTTGTCACGTTTTTTTCAAATTTTTTCACCTTTTTTTCACTTTTTCCACGTTTTTTTCACGTTTTCTCACTTTGATATACTTTCGACAAAAAATTTTTTTTCGTTTTTTTCACGTTTTTTCATATTTTTTTCGACTTTTTCTCGTTGAAACTTGCATGAGAATCATATATGATATTTAGATTTAATGTTAAATCATATATGATATTAGTGTTAAATCATATATGATAGTGTTATATCATATATGATATTAGTGCTATGTCATATATGATATTTAATTTTAGTGTTAAATCATATATGATATTAGTGTTATATCATATATGATTTTTAATGCAAATTTCAACAACGGAAAAAAAACAAGAAAAAAACGTGAAAAACGGAAAAAACGAAAAAAAAACTTTTTCACAAAAAAACGTGAAAAACGTAAAAAAAAGGTGAAAAACGTAAAAAAAAGTGAAAAACGGATAAAATCTGAAAAAAAAACGATGGAAAAAAGATGAAAAAAATTTGGGAAAAAAACGTAAATTTTTTTTTGTCGAAAGATATATCAAAGGGATTCTATAGAAAGATATTAAATGCTACGTGTGATGGTATTTTTTTTTGTTTAACGATTAAGACGGTTTATGGATATTTAATTTTAAAAAATAGGTGAAAAATTAAATGCTTTTTAATCACAACCATTGTTTTTTTTTAGCATGGATGATGTGGATGAGTCCATAGTCTTCATCCTTTTTTTGGTATCAATATTAACTCTCCTCTTTTAGTTTATAATACGTTTGTGATCGGATAGATTTAGCTATAAAAACATAAAAGGAAACATTTATATTATTGGAATTTCATCCAAATTTACAGAGGTATAGTTTTTGTTACAAAAATATGTTTGGGAGACTTTAACATGAGGACAAATGAAAAGTCGCTGGGTCAAGAAGATTTAATGACACATTTATTTTAATAGTTAATAGTACGATTTTCAGTTTTAAGTCGGGTACAAATACCCGGTATATTGTAAGTACTATATATAGCCTCTTGGAAGAGGCAAGCTAGTTCATTATTTCATTTACAAAAGAAACACTTTCTCTCTCTAGATATTCTCTCTAGTGTTTCTCTCTCTAGAAACTAGCCCGATCCAAGAATCAACCCCGTGTTATGATATAGGATATACCACACTGGCCCTATTTGAATTTTGGTTAGTCGGTTCGTGTCAATCCAGGTCGGGTCAACTCGGGTCGGGTCCGTTCGGATTCGTGTCAACCCGAATATGAGTAAAATGTAATAAAAATGTTTTTTTTACTCGTTTAAATAGAATTAATTATAAAATTTATATTAAAAAAATTATTTATTCGGGTAAATGGGGTTGACCCGAACCCGAGTCATCAAAAAATTTCAACCCGATACCCGACTCTATTTTATATTCGGAATACTCATAACTTTTTTTACATAAGTAACCCGACCCGAATAGGCTTAATCGGGGTCGGGTCGGGTTTTTTTTAACACCCCTATCTGTCACTCCCTTAAAAGTTGACATAATAAACATAATGACAGATTTTAAAATACTATGAATTTCTATTAAACAAACATATGAAAGTATTTTAAATTTTCAAGAATTTAAAATTCCGAAATTTCAAATTTACAAACCAAACGACACCTTAAAGTTTTATAAACATTTCACATAATTCAAATGGAATAATATTTAAAAATGTTCAATATCCTAAACATTTTCATGACACACAAATTGAGTTTACTATGATTTACAAATTTTTTAAGTTTTTTATATAATTTTATAAACTTTTTCATAAATCACTTTACTAAATGACTTTAATATTTATTTATTTTTTATGAGTAGCAATTACTTTTGCAACTTTATGTCTCATCGATTCTTCGTCTCCTTTCTATAACATTTGACACGTATATAACACCTCTTTTCATATACAACCCAATCTATTTTCCATATCGCCAGCCTAAAAAATGGCTTGTTTCTTTCGTTATATTATTCTTAAGTGGTTTTGAGACAACGTTCCCCACATCCCTATCTATTACTCTAATATCTTTCTTTCTCTAATAGCTTATACTATCTCTATCATTCTCATGATATAAAACAGTTAGAGCACTGGGTACAGTGGTGCCATGGCTCAAGCCATAGCACCAAAAAGTGCTGCCACGTCAGCAAAAGTACAATGTTTTAATTTAATTGTCCAGTACTTAAAATAAATAGGGAAGTTTTATCAAGTTTAATATATTATCCTTTTTTGAAATTATTATTACAAATTTAAAAAAAACTTTAGTTAATTAACAAAGAGTAAAACTGTCATTCTGCTAAAAAGTAAAAAAGAAAAAACAGTAATAAATGCATTTTTCTTAATCACTGTCGTATGTTTGGTTTGCTATATATTTTGTTTTTTTCTTAAAGATAATAATTTTGGGACAAAAAGAGTAGTAAATTTGACATATTCATTTTGTTAATTACGAGTAGTTTATTTAGCCGGTGGGAACATTTTTCGCAAATTGTACATTGGGAATTTGGGATCATGTGCATTGGAATAAGCAAGAAATTTAATGGGAATGAGGCCCACTAAAAATTTAAAGTCTATGTTTAATTTATTTGTATCTTATAGAGTTTTTATATTCCTAGTAAAAGATTAAAGCTTTATAAAAGTAAGCTTAAATAAAGTGTCAAGTAAATTACATGGCATTTAAATTTTAGAGATTTAAATTTGGCGTAATGACTTTTTAGAAGTTTATTATCATGTTGATTGCGATATCGGTTAGACTAAACTAGTAAGTACATTTCTCTTCACCCTTTATAATACTCCGTAATAGGTTGAGCGTAGGGATGACAATAAAACCCGTACCCGATGAGGACCCGATCTCTACCCGAATTGACTGGGGAATCCTCGAGTTGACCGGGGATGGGGATGGGGACGGGGAATCCCCGAATTATGAAACCGGTGATGGGGCGGGGATGGGGATAACATAAATCCCCGGCCCTGTACCCGACCCCGAACTTTTTAATGTACAAATATATATAAATTATTTGTATATTAATACTACATGTACACGTATATGTATAAGTTAGTAAGTATTGACAAATATTATATTTGAAGTATATTTGTATGTATATGCCATATATAATGAATCAACTAAGTTTTAAAATTAGAAGCACATCTATATTATTTATTCAACTAATATTTTTTCCAAAACACACATTCGATCCATTTTTATTTATATTGTAATATGTGATATTTAGTATTTACGATGCTTTAAATTTGAATGACATATTTAAATCAATCAACCATGTACAACGTATTCATTTCTAAGACACTATATGGATACCCGCTTGCTTAAGCGGCGACGATAAAAAAAAGCTAACACCTAATCGCAATCCGCAATTCCCTACCCGCTTAGAGAATTCGTTTTGTTTTGGGTTTTCCTTATACCCGCAACATCATAATAAACATCATTTCTTGCTTGTATAAAGAACTCACACCCACTCATCTCCAATGTAATATCTTTTTTATAGAAAACAAGTTTGTATTCAAATTAAAAGTTAAAGTTTTAAAAAATCAAAAAACCTACTAAAAATGCGAAAAGCTAAAAATTATAAAAATATTAATCAAAATGATGTTGAATTAAAGATCACGAAATTGTAGAAAATACGGTGAATTTTTATGTCAAATTGAAAATAAAAGTGATTTTTAATTAAAAAGTGACACATGTCTCTCTATGATGTGATTTTCCAAAATAAGATGGATGGTCAAGATTGTACATCCTTATCTTAATTTTTGATGGGACCCACATTGTAAATGTTTTATATAATAGTATAGATTATGTAGGTCAATTCTTTATATTTTTATTTAGTTGTGTAATTTTTATGCTTAATTTATAAGGGCGAAAAATCCCCGAATCCCCGTGGGGATCCCCGATCCCCATTGGGGACGGGGATGGGGATGTAAATCGATTCCCCGATGGGGATGGGGACGGGGATGGGGATGAGGCTGAGAAACGGGGATGGAGATGGTAAATACGATCCTCGAAATTCCTCGACCCATTACCATCCCTGAGCCACAACTTCACTAAATTTCTCACATAACATATACACTAGATCAGATGTCTGATTGTAATTATTTACGATGACGTACATATTAGAATACTAGTGTTTTCATATAACGAGGTTTGTAACTCGCGCGCTGCCGCTAGTGCGCAGGACTATTTTCACAACGGATCGATAACGCCAAATATTATTTGTCAGTCGTTGGGACTCACCTTGCAACGAACTGATAACCTCAAGGACTATTTCTGTAAATATTTTAAAAATATATATTAAACTTCAACATTTTTTATAAAATCAGGCGAATGTCAGAAGCAATGAAATATTTGGCTCGTTTTGTTCGCAATTCGACGCTCTTTTCGGTGACATTTTTTTTCCGAATGAATCGATAGATTGCGTTCCATATTTGATAAATAAAGTTTATTATATAAAAAAGTCGTAAATAAGTAAAAGTTGAAGAGTGGTTTTGTAACTTTTAGCAAACTTGAGGGTGCGCAGCGGGTGCGTTTTGTAAATATTTTTAAAATATATATTAAACTTCAACATTTTTTATAAAATCGTGCGCAAGTCAGAAGCATTGCAATATTATGCTCGTTTTATTCGCAATTCGACGATCTTTTCAATGATATTTTTTTTTCGAATGAATTGATAGATATGCGTTCCATATTTGATAAATAAAGTTTGTTATATAAAAAAAGTCGTAAATAAATAAAAGTTAAAGGCCACTTTTGTAATTTTTATAAATTTCTTTTCTTTTCTATCGAAAGTCGTGAGATATAGGGTATTTTGGCGACACGTAGCAGTAGCAGTAAGCTGTAGCAGTAGCAGGAGCAGTAAGCAGAATCAGTAAGCAGAATCAGTAAATAGTAGCTGTTTGTTTAAAAAATGCGTTTGGTAACGTAGCTGTAAGTTGTAATTAGAAAGTGTAAAATTACAAAAAAGGGCATATAACCTAATTAAAGAAATTATAAATTTTATATTTGAGGGTATAAATGTAATTTTATAACAAACTGCTAGGAGCAGTTATGATTTAAGATTGAAGCGGTTAATCAATATTAAAATGTTTGTTGAGGTGTTGCCAAACAAGCTTTTCATCTAAAATGCTTACCGCTTGTCGCTCCAAAACGCTTGTTGCCAAACACTTCCTATATATTATCTTAATTGTTTTTAATTGTTCGATGAACAATTTCTGCTTTATAATATATACATATAATGTAGAAATGAATTAAAAGTTGAAATCTCATTATATGTTGAAAGATTTTGTTAAACATAATTAATTATTAGGGTTACGTTTAAAAAGCAAAAATATGTATAATTTTTTTTAGTGAGAAGGTGAATACATATTATTGATCAACAACTTTACAATGACAAAAATCATAAACAATGGGATACAATCTAACTAACAGATACATCAAAAACAGAAAATACAACTTTAACAAGAATACATCTGACAAGCAAGAAACAACACTGACATCTATCTCTGATGAAACTGTAACAGTGAAGAAAACCAAATTCACCATTCTCACCTACCATAGATTCATGACTACATTTCCTAAAAGAGAGCAGACCAGTGATCATCCTACATCTCCATGACCATAATCAACTCCCCATAGGCATCATCATGCAACCTATAGCACCCTGACTCCTCTCTAAAGGGCTCAGCCTAGCTAACTACATTTCCTGAACATTAACCCTCAGCCAAACATAGCAGCTACAACCTCACTATGCAATGGGGGAAGATCAAGAGGATCAGGCATCATTAGCCAAGGAACACACACCTTTAAAGAAGAAACCACCCTATCCTCCTAGTAGAAACAGGTCAGGATCAAGGATACCCCATAATACTATGGCTCTCTTAGTTTTACATTCCATCTCTGCTGAACTTTGAGGACTGCCTTACTTAGCTTAGCTCTCAGGCTTGACAACCTTAATCTCATAACTTCATAAAACTCAGCAGCTAAATCATCACATGATTTCTTTTCATCTTTGAAAATCCTGTAATTTCTTTCTTTCCAAATAAGGTAAACACTAGCAACCAAGCCAAGCCATATAATAATGCTATTAACAGAATTACCATTGTTCATTTCTGAAAAACTGTCTACCATTTCATTCCATCCCATATCAGCTTGTTGTAATCCCATTTTATTTTTTGCTAATTGCCAAAACTCAGCAGCATAATGACATTGGAAAAACAAATGATCATGAGAATCAATATCATTGCGGCATAATGGACATCTCATCACATCATAAGATCCCCATTTCCTTACCTTATCCTGAGTTGACAACCTAATAAGAATGGCCATCAAAGAATAAAGGCATGCTTAGGTATATTTTGAGTAAACCAAACAAGGCTCTTCCATTTCACAATATCACTAGGACAACTAAGATCCTCATATGCTTGCTTAACAGGAAACAAAAACTCTTTGCCATTATTACTCCTCCAAACCAACTTATCCTCCTTATGCTCATCAAGAGAAATGGTTGACTGCTGAGACAGAACAAGAAACTTACATATCCATTCATTAGGCCATTTGCAGACACCATTTGAAACAAAATCCTTAACAACAACATTAGCATTAAGCCTGGCATCATAGATGTCTCTCTGGGAGATAAACGATTGCAGAATACCAATATCACTACAATTATCATAAACCACACTTACTTTTTCTCCATTCCCAATCTTCATCACAAAATTACTTCTAACCTCATTCCTTAGCTTAAGGATATTCTTTCACCCCCAACTGTCATTAGCTTCCTCATTAATAGCCCACACACTTCTACCCTTTAGTTTTTCAATACTTATCCATTTGACCCACATAGATTCCTTTCCCATAGCCACATTCTATAAATGCTTAGTGATCATGGCCTTATTCCATATACTCAGCTCTTTTAAACCCAAACCTCCTTGACACTTTGGTCTACAAATGTTTTTCCGAGCAACCTTTGCATTCCCTTTAGAAGTATCCCCATGATTCCAGAGGAAATCTTTAAGGATCTTATTAATATCATTTATTACAGTTAAGGGAAGAAGGAACATAGAAGCCCAATAAACATGGATGGATTCAAGAACAGATGCAATTAGCTGTAACCTTCCAGCATATGACAAATACTTGTTCTTCCAGTTTGAAATTCTTCCTTTGACTTTATCCAGAAGAACTTTACAATTACTCACTCCAATCCTCTTTGAACTTAATGAATCCCCAAGATATCTCACATGAAGCCTTTCAACTTTGAATGGGATAAATTCTAAGATATTTTGCTTGTCCTTATCATTCATACTGCCAAAAATAATAGTACTCTTGCTGTAATTAGTTTTAAGACCAGAAAAAGCCCCAAACTCTTTAATAGCTTCTTTTAGAGTCTTAACGGATTCCATATCCCCATTACAAAACGTTAACAGGCCATCAACAAAGCAGACATGAGTAAGTTTGAGTTTCTTACATCCAAAATGAAACCTGAAGTTCTTATTCTTTTCTACTTTGTCCTTCACAATCAAAGTCAAAACCTCCATTACTAGAGTAATAAGGTAGGATGACATAGGATCACCCTGCCTAAGTCCTCTTCCACCCTTAAAGTAACCAAATCTCTCCCCATTTACACAAATGGAAAAAGAAACAGAGGTGACATACTTAACAATCCAACCCACCATTTTTTCATGGAAGCCAATCTCCATAAGGACAACCTCTAAAAATTGCCAATTGACAGTGTCATATGCCTTTTGGATGTCAACCTTCATAGCAACTCTATTAGGGCCCTCCTTTCTATCATAACCCCTTAAAAATTCTTGTGAAAGAAGAATATTGTCCTGAATGTGCCTATTTGGAACAAAGACACTTTGATTTTGATCAACCAGCATACCAAGAGATTCCTTCATTCTATCAGTAATGATTTTTCTTATGCACTTGTAAATGACATTACAACATGCAATAGGCCTGAAATCATTAACCTTACATGGTGTTTGGATCTTAGGGACCAAAGAGATCAAAGTGGAATTGATTTCTTTAAGCAACTTGCCTGATGCAAAAAATTCCTTAATAGCATTGCAAACATCACTTCCAACAACATTCCAAGCTTTCTTAAAAAACAAGGATGTATAACCATCAGATCCTGGAGCTTTATTCCCATCAATCTAAAACATGGCCTCTTTAATTTCATTGTCAGTGACCTCTCTAACCATAAACTGAGCCTCTTCCATAGAAAGCTTCTTTTGAAACAATGCAGAGATGGTACTTAGGTCTGTTACAGAACTATCATTCCCCAAAAAACTTTCAAAGTGCTTCACAAACTGGTTAACAACATCCTTCTCAGTATAGCAATTTCCCAAATCATCACAAATTTTATTTATTTTGCTTTTGTGACTTCTACTTTTAAGGACTTTGTAGAAGAAAGTATTATTCCTATCACCTTCACTTAACCATTTAACTTTTGCCTTTTGACAAAGAAGTTTTTCCTCATCCTTCATAGCAGCCACATAATCTTCAAGAATCTTTGCTTCATCAATCCTAAGCTCCTTCTTGTTAGGCTCTTTATCAATCTTAGCCGGAATATCTTTTAACTGATCTCTCAACTGCTTCACATTTTCAAAAATATTTCCATCTTTCCATGCTAGCTTCTTTAAATCTCTCTTTAAGCTTTTAAGTTTTTTAACAGTTCTAAACATATGACAACCATCATGTTCTTCATCCCACTGCTTCCTTATGATAGGCAAAAAATCCTCTTTATCAGCAACAAGATTAATAAATTTAAAAGACGTCCTCCTTTTTTGCACAATGTTAGGGATGACAAGGACACTTGGACAGTGATCAGAGATCAAATAAGGATGAAAGACATCATGAGATTTAGAAAACTTATCAATGAACTCCTCATTGCCTATGATTCTATCAAGCTTCTTTAGGACACCACTATTGTCACCAGACTTAACTTTGAAGAGGTTCTTAGTCTAGGTATAAAACATACCAGAACTAGTGATATCCTCCACTTCAATGTTATTAACACAATCCTTAAATTCTTCCATATCACTTGTCATTCTTGAACCTCCAGCTGAATGTTCATTAGGAGCAAGAGTAACATTCATGTCCCCTAGCAATACCCACGACTTCTTATCCACAATACTCTTATATATCTGCAAGTCTTTCCACAAAGCTCGCCTTTCCATACCACCATTAGCAGCATATATGAAAGTACAAAACACACTTTTCTCAGTTCCTATAGAAACAATTTCACACAGCATTGATTGCTTAGCACTATGAATAATTCTCAAATCCACAGTATTCCCATTCCATCCAAGCATAATCCTGCAGCCTTTGTCACAATATTGCATATTTGAATACCATTCCCAATTCCCAAATATTCTATCCCTAATATCTTGAAGCCTTTTTGATTTGATGTGAGTTTCCAAAATGGCACATACACTCAAAGATTCATCCCTGATAAAATTCCTAATCTCATATAGCTTATCAGAAGTGCTAAATCCTCTGATATTCCAGCTACCAACTTTTAAATCCATAGAGAAACAAAGGACAAAGCACTAATTCAGAATCCCTTTATCAATACCCTTCATCACATCACTGATCATACATTCTGCAATATCTGAGTCATCATCCAAAACATCATCCTCTTCAGATTGATGACTCACATTTGTACCTTTATTCATTCTTTCATTATTCAAATTCCTAATTTCCTCATTCTCATCATACATCTCCAATACAGTGAACTTATTAGCTGACCTTTTCATTGCAGCTAAAATATCACCATGCACACTTCAGGCCTTTTTGTTAGGAGAGCTTTTTAGTTGCTTAATCTTACTACCAGAATTTGATTCTTTATTTACCCCACTCTCACCAGAAGTCTTCTCAGTTGTTTTCTTTGACTATCATTATGCTTTTTAGGCTGATATCTAAACTGTGCAGATTGCTTATCATTCATATTCCCTTTTTTATAGTTTACTCATCTAGCTTGCTATGTATTAGGCTTAAAATTGGGCCTTAGCACCTTCTCATTCATACTCCTATTCTTTCTATTATGCACAGTAGTAAAACCTTCATTATCAACCTTATTACTTATGTTTTTTGGAATCTCATTTCCCTCATTACACATCTCCTTATGAACAGCTTTAGGAATATTGTCTGCATTGCTCCTAGACTTGCTTTTACCACACCTTAAGAGAGTATGGCCAAAAACACAGCAAGTTGAACAAACAGGAGGCTTCCAATCATAGCAAACAATTACACTATTCTTACAAACGACTTCCTTCAAACTGTTCTTATACACCATTTCAATTTCACTAGACAAAGCTTTCTTAGCATCAACTTCAACAAGCACTCTAGCAAATCCTATCCTTCCCACCCCTACCTTACACATTGAAGCAGTAACATTATCCATAACCAAAGGTTTCCCAACTCTACTAGCCAAGGCACTAATTCCATTCACAGTCCATGCTTCCAAGGGTACATTGCACATTTTGATCCATAGTGGGATTTTCTCAGGCTCTCTCTTATCCAAGTACATATTAATGTCCCATTGCTGAACTATTAGGGGCTTATTTTTTACCATCCAAGGACCATTATTAACAATGAAATCTATTCCAGCCTCATAGTGAAACTTCATGAAGTAAATCCTATTATTATAGTCAACAATATCTTTGAACCCATGCCTACTCCACATCCTTCTCAGGTTGTATCTAAGTTCATTGACAGCCATACTAGATCCCACAAAGTACCCACACAAAGTCTTATCCTATTTCTTACTGCCTTCAGCCACTAAAACTTCATCAAACACCACAAATTCATTACCATTATCATCAAGTTCAGTAGGTATCTCTTTAAGTTTTTTATCCACCTCACTGAAATTGTTACCAGTTATACCCGCATAAGACCTATATTTATTATCATTAGACACCCCATTAGCATTCCTTTTAGCGTTTTCATCTGAAACAGGGCCCTTCTTCAAACTATTACCAAAAGTTTTCTCTGAATCCTTACTTCCCTGATTTATACTACCATCCACCTCAACTTTAATTTCTCCATCCAAATTCCTTCCATGTTCCCCTTCTGTAGCCTGCCTTCTATTCTCAGTTTGTGACTCCTTACCTTGATTACAATTATTGCCATCATCACAACACTTTACAAAATTTACTTCCCCTCAATTACACTCATCAATCAAAACATCACCATTCATCATCTCACACTTTCCATTCACCACTAACTCTTTTGTATTTTCCTTACTAGTAACCACTTTTTCACACTCACTACCTTTATTATTGCTACTACTCATGTTCTTAACAGTACTGTTACTATATACATAATTCTCATACCTAGAAAGAGGTTTAACAGTACGTTTAGGCCTATTTGATGACATGTTTACTAATCCTACTCTTTAGATCAGTAATTGAAACTAATACATCATCACTTAATCAAACAACTCACTTAATATTCATTTATTATGTTTGTTCAAATTTGGGGGATTTGTATATATTCAACAAAACCAAAATTAAACACTTTCACACTGATCGCAATGAAAAACTGAGTCGATTGATAAGCTTGAATACGAAAATTGAGTAGATTTAAAGGTAGAAATGAAGGTTTTTGTGAATTGTTAATGGCGGATTAGCGGGAAAACGGTTATAGAGAAAGAAAATAGAGAGAAAGGTTTTTACTAAAAAATTTATTGATGATACATATAATTAGTTGAGAGAAGTTAAATGTATAACACTCTCTTCGTCCCAAAATTATTGTCTACAGACAAGAAATACACAGTTTAAAAAAATGCGTTAATTACTGTTTTGGTTTCTACGAAAGCTAAACAAAAGACGATTTTACCATTTGACAATTAATTAATGTATACTTTTAGCTTTGTAAATATCAATTTTTTATTAAAGACAATATAGTAAACTTAAAGAATTCCAACTAATATTTTTAGTATTGGACAATAATTTTGGGACATACTAAAAAAGAAAGAGGAACAATAATATTGGGGACAAAGGTAGTATAAGCTATTATCTCTAAAGATACAAGTAGTTAATGGGTCTAGGTATAATAATTATTTTTAATACTAAATCCGTCTCAAAATTATTGTCCATTTTTCTTTTTTAGTATGTTTTAAAATTATTGTCCACTACTAAAAATAGTAGTTGTAATTGTTTAACTTTACTATACTGCCCTTAATATTAATTGATATTTACAAACTAAAAGAACACATTAATTAATTGTCAAAGGGTAAAACTGTCTTTTGTTAGACTTTTGTAGAAATTAAAGCAGTAATTAGTGCATTATTCTTAAACTGTGTATTTCTTGTTTGTGGACAATAATTTTAGAACAGAGAGAGTAATAGATAATTAAATATACCTTTTTTATGTTCATTTATCATTTTTCGAATCATATGATAGTTCAAT